>OAMR01000534.1:889482-907108 GCA_900205405.1 Echinochloa crus-galli
TTGATGAGGGTTGGCTTTAGCTCGAAACTACCATCTCCGACTGGCGGAGTTGGTCCGACATGTACGTTCTCGCTTGATGGAGCGGAGAACTCACGGATCGTCTTGGTTGCCATCCTCGATGTAGCCTGGTCAACGACGGGAAGGACTGGGTTTGTTGGAAGGAGTTGCTTCTGAGGAGGTACAACACAGGGTCATACTGCTTGACTGTCCTGAGGCCAGGAACTTCCTCTTCTGTTCCCCCAACTCACGACGCTTGTGTTCCAAGCTAATAGCCTTGTCCACCAACTTCTGGAATGTTGGGAAGGTGTGAGCCATGAGCTGATACTAGAGCGGGGAGATCAATCCTTCCAAGAATAGCTCCTGCTTCTGCTCATCTTCCTTCACCTCATCTGGGGCGTAGCGAGACAACTGAATGAACTTGTCCCTGTACTCGCTGACTGACATCCCCCTTGCTTGAGAGTGAGGAACTCCTTCTTAAGAGATAGAGGACTCCTGGATTCTTTATCTACCTATGTCACTCTAGCTTAGAGATACAGCGGCTTCAGAGCCAGCACTAGGAGATCTGGGATAACTCTAAAGTCTTAACTTCGGGACAAGGGAACCGGTGAACACACAGAAAGGGATTAGAAGGGGTGCCACTATTTCCCAACTGGGGAATCCTACGGACCAGAACTAACGTGATGGGCTACGAAGACCGAAAGGGCTATCACCACCTCCCAGCTACCACCTCCGTTGCGACGGGAATAAACTAAGGCCACTGACTAGCCTAGGAACTACTCCTACACTAGGAAAAAGTTCTATCCATCTATATTTTTGTTAGAATTTTTATGCACCTTTGGAGCTTTATTTTTCATGTGGTAGCACAATAACACCTTGACCCGCGAGAGGGCTATAACTTCTAGTATTAACTCTTTGCTAATGCCAAGAGCACCACACTAATCTGGGAATTGACTATAGTCTAAACAAGATATATTTGCTACTAGAATAAAGTAGAAGCAAGATATAAATGACAAAGGCAAAAACTCGTGGAACTTTGTTAGAAATAAAACCTAAGTACATGGAATGTTGCATAAAACCTCATTTATTCCCGAGTATTGGTGGTCGGATTTGGGCTGTAACGACCGCCAACAGCCTTTCATTTACATATCCGTCCAGTAGCATCAGGATTATTAAGAATTTCCCCTAAGGGAAACTTGGTCACCACAGTTATGTGGAAAGCCTAAAAGTAATGTCGTAGCTTCCTTGAAGTAATAAAGATCGCATAGAGTAACTTTTGTACTTTAGGATAGCGTATTTTGGAATCAGAGAGTACTTCACTAATGTAGTATACTGGCCATTGTACTGGGAATACATGGCCTTCCTCTTTCCACTCAACCATGATGACCGTGCTAACCACATGTGTAGTGGCCGCAATATATAGATAGAGGTGATCATCTTTGGCTGTAGCCACGAGTACTAGAGGAGTAGACAGGTAGGCTTTGAGTTGTTCAAAAGCCTGATGTGCTTCTTCTGTCCAACTGAATTGGTCTCGGTTCTTGAGGAGTTTGAAGAAAGGAAGTCCCTTCTCTCCGAGTCTTGAAATGAATCTATTGAGGGATGCTATGCAGCCCGTGAGTTTTTGTACGTCCTTGATATTTCATGGTGCTTCCATGTTAAGGATAGCTGTGATTTTGGAAGGGTTAGCCTCAATGCCTCTGTGACTGACAATGAACCCGAGTACTTTCCCTGAAGGGACACTGAAGACGCATTTGGTGGGGTTTAGCTTCCAACGAAACGTTATGAGGTTATCAAATGTTTCTTGTAAGTCAGCGATAAGATTTTGTGGTTCTTTTGTTTTGACAACCACATCATCAACATATGCCCCTACATTAATGCCAATTTGAGATGACAAGCATTTTTGTATGGCTCGTTGATATGTGGCGCCAGCGTTCTTTAACCCAAACGACATTGTCGTGTAGCAATAAGCGCCAAAATGTGTAATGAACGAAGTTTTGATCTAGTCCTCCTTTTTCAAGGTGATCTGATGATATCCTGAGTAGCAATCAAGGAAACAAAGGAGCACACATCCAGCTGTGGAGTCTACGACTTGATCGATGCGCGGGAGACCCATGGGGTTAGGAGGGCAATGTTTGTTGAGGTCTGTATAGTCAACACACATTCGCCATTCGTTATTGTTTTTCTTTTTGACCAGGACAGGATTGGCCAACCACTCTGGATGGAAAACTTCTTTGATAAATCCTGCCGCGAGTAGTTTGGCGAGTTCCGCCTTGATTGCATCACGTCTGTCCTGAGCAAAATGTCGTAAGCGTTGTCTTTTAGGCTTTGCTTTTTCATCAACTTTTAAATTGTGCTCGGCAAGCTCCCTAGGAACACCAGGCATATCATATGGTTTCCATGCAAATATATCTTTATTATCATGAAGGAACTTGACGAGCACGTTTTCCTATTTACAATCTAAGTCGGCCCCTATAAGGGCTGTTTTGGACGAATCGCCCATCTCAAGATCTATAGTTTTAAGCTGTACTTCTTCAGAAGGCTTGAAAGTTGTGCTTGTGGGCTTCTTGCTTGGAACCTCCAAGTCTTTTTCTTTGGACTTCTTGGCCAGAGAGAGTACTTCCAACATCTGGATAGGGACTTGTGAGGTGGCGGTGAATTCTACTGCTTCCACATCACAGTCGTAAGCAATCTTTAGATCACCTCTGAGGGAAAGAACTCCTTTAGGAGCAGGCATTTTGAGAACAAGATACACGTAATGCGGTATCGCCATGAATCTGGCGAGGGCTGGACGCCCAAGAATCGCATGATATGAGGTCTCAAAGTCAGCCACTTCGAACTTGATGTACTATGTCCTGAACTTGGCTTCTGTGCCGAAGGTCACTGGGAGTGTGACTTGTCCTAGAGGAATTGCCGCATTACCAGACACGATACCGTAGAATGGAGATTTAGTGGGCTTTAGGTGTTTGGTGATATCGAGTCCCATTTTGGTAAAGGTCTTCGCAAAGATGACATTGAGCCCACTGCCTCCGTCAATGAGTACTTTGGCTGGCTTGTGCCACGAATGGATCCAAAACCAACAGATATCTGCCTGGGTTGGCAAAATTGGTCCACTGAACTTTTCTAGAGAAGGTGATGAGAATTTTGGACCACTTGAGGTATGTCGGGGTGGCTGGTTGAATTGCCATGATCTCACGTAGCGATAGTTTCTTTGCCCGCTTTGATTGATTTAAGGATTCACCGCTAAACAGGACTGCTACGACATTCTGGACTTGAGGAAAACCATTGTCATGATTGTTGTCATCCATGCATCTTTCTTGTCGTCCTCTTTGTCTGTCTTTGTTGGCCCTTGCTTATCAAATTCCTGTTTAAGGTGAAAGCAATCAGCCATCTTATGTCGTCCGTTCGGATGATATGGAAAAAGTCCATTCATCACTTTGTCGATAGAAACCGTGTTTTTCTTCCGCGAAGGGCGTTCAACTGCTGCGACACTGTTGTCTGGCTTGCGCTTTTTGTTGTCATGTTTGAAATCACGGTTGTTATCATTGCGGCGATCTTTGCCTCCTCTGTGATAGTTGTCGTCATTGTTGATGTTGTCGCGATGCCTTTCGAAGCGCTCGCGCTCACGATCATCTTGATCGGCCCACTCGGCTGCCATACGCCGTAATTCTGGGATAGTTGTTGGGCATCGCCTGCCAAACTCACGATGTAGTTCTCTCGCGTAGAGTCCATCATGGAAACAGTCTATGACCTCGCGGTCAGATATGTCCACAATTGTCGCTCTTTTTTCAAAGATTCTTTTGATGAAGTTGCGCAGGGTTTCGCTTTTGTCCTGCTTACAGGCTGCCAATTCAAATCGGGTTCCAGGCTGAGACCATGTTCCCTGGAAATTTGCTGTGAACTTCTTGGTGAGGTCTTCCCAGGAGTCGATGGACCCGGGGCGGAGGCCCTCGAGCCATGTGAGTCCAATTCCCTTTTCACGGCTTTAAGCCTGTGACAGAAGTCTATTCTACAGCAGTCATTAATAATCAAGTAGAGCTAGCAAAAGCCTAAGCCCCAAGCAAATCAAAACCGGAACCAAAGCCAGATTAATTATCTGGAGGCCAATTACATGGTTATATGATATACTACTCCAATATGGCAATAGTGATCAATGGACTCCTCAAAAAATTAATTAAATCTCTCATAGACATATATATATATATATGTGTGTGTATGTGCTTGTGTATTTCGAAAGAAAATGTTAATATAACCTCTTATAGAGACATATGAGAGTGTCTGTATTTGTGTATTTCGAAAGAAAATCACCATTGCAAAAATTATTTTTCGTTGCGGGGTTTTTTATTTGTGATGGGACCAAAAGTTTGTCCGTTCTAACATAAACCAGACGTCATTGTAGTGACTAGCTCCTGTAAATCGATTTATAAGGCTGGACGACAGGTTGAACTAAAAATTCCGTGTGGATTTGGAATTGCATTTCCAGCTGCGGACCGGCCGGTCATCTCATCGGCTCGTGCAAATCATTTTTTTTTTAGTGTGATGTTGCGCAAGGACATAACCGAAGGAGTGGACGTGCGGATATCTCCACCTGCCCTTATCTCGCTTTACCTCTCTCTCTCTCACACACACTCCCTTATCTCTTCACCCCTCACTCTTAACAGTAGATGCAAGGACAAAGGTTATTACAACAGGCGTTTGGTTAGCACACAGATAATGGCAATGATATTGGAAATCGATTACAGCTGTAATAGCGGTGGGATCATCTTTTACGTGCTTTGTTTGGTAGCACACAGGTAACGATATCGCAAACACACAGAGGGCTAGCGGAGCCTTCGCACATGCAAGGCTAGGCGAGAGAGAATACGGCAGCAAGTCTGGAAGCGACGTGACAAGGCTGCGATGCGCGAGGACTCTGGAGGCGGGCAGGTCTACGGCAGCATTGTAATTTGATTACAGTCGTGAAGGAGATGAATCGGTTTTCTATAAGCCGGTATCCGATTACACGGTATCCGATTGCGAGGAAAGTTGAAACAAACGGTTGTAATGTTATCTCATTACCCTCCGTGATCTGTTTACATTATATTTGTCAAACCAAACACTAGTAAGAGTTTACATGAGCATCAATGCCATAAATACACAACAATAAATGTATCTACGCAACGTAAAAACTTTCTCCTCATGCATTTAATTTGGCTGCCTCCACGTTAAATTGCCAGCTTACCCGCGCGAGCAATAGTGCGCCAGGAGACGCACTTGCGCGGATGCCCTCCCAAACTCGGAAGCCAAGATGGACAAAACTCCACAGGCCGGCGGCGGCCTCAACCGCCGGCTGCGCGCCGCTGTCACCATCACCGCCGCTATTTCCGCAGCTGCCATCATCATCCTGGCTCCTGTCCCGGCGGCCGCCTTCAGATGCCAGCCGCCGCCGCATGTGGTCCGGAAGGCGAGGCCGGAGGCCGACAACGCCGTGTTCAAGGGCTGCTTCAAGACGGACAAGAACGGCCGGAAGTGGCCGTGCTCCAGCATCAACAATCCCGGGGCGAATCTGACCATGTTCGACTGCGACATCGAGAACCGCCTGGGCATGGAGATGTACCTCGACTGCGACGGCGACCAGCGGGCCAGCTACATGCGCCCCGGCGAGACGTGGGACGAGAACTACGCCAGCGTCTTCGACCCGGCGGCGCCGGCGCAGTGGCTGCACCACAACAGCCGGACCAGCCCGAGGGTGGCGTGTGAGTGGGGGTGCGCGGGGAACACGATGACCGGGGTGGTGGTGTGGGACGAGCAGTGGCCCGAGGCGTGGTCGTGCCGGGAGGTAGGCGGCGGCGGGCGGTGCCGGGTGGTGTTCGAGAGCAGCAAGGAGGTGGTGCTCGTGACAAGGGCCGGGAGGAGGGTGCTCGGCGCCCTCGCCTTCAAGGAGTGCAGCAAGAACTGGTGGGGGTACGGCGGGTGGCTGCCGTTTGGCCTCGGATGCACCTACCCCAGGGGCATCCACGACTATTACGGCACAGTCAAGAAGTGGCCCGGTTAGGATTGGATTTTGCCATAAGATATGCCACGACAATTTTTCATACACAATTTGGTTCAGTCAATACACAAACCGGTATGATCCATATATATATATATATATACACACATATATATATATATAATTCAGTAGCAATTTTAAATGTTACCAAAAATAACATGTCAAACCTTAAATTCAAAAATTAAATACAGAAGTTGTATACATTAAGGCTGCCACGCTGAGGTACAAGGCATGCGTTTGGTTCGTTACCGTAGGTTAGCCTACTAATCAATTTTAGGCGTCAGCGTAGAGCTTCGCCATGTTTCTCGTCAAAAGTACGTCACGACTTGAGCACGGCAGCACTGCCACCATGTGTATTGCACCTACCGACCGAGTTGGTGAAAAAAGCTTCTAGCAAGAACAAATTTGACCCCTTTTTACCACCATTTTCAGTTTTTTCATTGCTCGAGATGCGATGTAGAGGCAACTTATGTAATGGATACCATTTCAGCCAAAACCAAGTTTATGGAGAACTAAGCATATCTTAATAGTGTGAGATCCTGCCAAGCTGGGTTCAGACAGAGATAGATCCGTACATATGTGATAGTTGCTTTACGTCATTACTTTCTTATAGCAAAGATCGACCAGTTGGCCCTGCTTTATTTGAAACCATATATTGTTCGCTGGGATGCCAGATTTATATGATTAAATGAACGCAGTCCACACTCTAGTTCAAAGTTATCACAAAAGATCAACCAGCTCTACGAAGGTAACTCTGATAACTTTTTTCTTAAGATATATAGATACGCAGCTATCCCTCATGTTTGAGACAAAAAGATAACTCTGATAATAAAAAATAACAAAGTGCATCGCAAATGAGTAACTCTAGACCCCAATCTTCAATCTCCTGTCGCCACATCAAAGTACCACGACACTGATAGCTGAGACTGCACCCTCGCTATTGCCTCCTTTTCCATCTCTGCATGAAGGACATAATACAAAACATAACAATCTGGATGGCCGTCTGATAACGAAAAATAACAAGGTGCATCGCAAATGAGTAACTCTAGACCCAATCTTCAATCTCCTGTCGCCACATCAAAGTACCGCAACACTGATAGGTGAGACTGCCTTTTCCATCTCTGCAGGAAGGATATAATACAAAACATAACAATCTGGATGGCGGGCACCAACGTACAAGCCATTTAGTACTAAATAAAAGTCATAAGTCACCCGATTTCTTCATACGTAAATGCATGTGCAAAGCCACGAGGATTCGAACCTATGACATCCAACCTCACGCGTTACTTCGTTCATTACCGTCTCACATATGCATAACATGTGACATGGCTGAGAGGGTGATATTTTCCATTTAAAGTAACTCGTGGAGGCCCAAGACACTGACCGGTACTAAATGTACCGGTCGGTGTTATTGAGCGGTAATAAATGGATGCGCCATTTTAGTTTCGGAACAAGACACTAACCGGTAGTATTGGCTGGTGTTTTGAGCCGGTACTAAAATGGCTCCGGGGGCTTTCAAGTTTAGATCCGGTACCAGTACTGAGTCTTTTATGTCCGGGGATTTTCAAGTTTTACATAGGATTGGAAACACAATAATGCATGAACAGTATAATGAACATGGAAGTATCTGTGTGGTAGCCTCGTGCAGATTCCGCAGCTCCGATTAAGAAGCAACCATTCTATACAAACTAGGTATATAATATGATTACTTCGCTTGCACGGAAGGAAAACAATAACCCCATGAAGTATGAACATGGAAGTACGTTGTAGCCTCTTGCAGGTCCTGTCATTGCGTGAACGACGCTTCTGTTCATCTGATCTCACCCTGGAATGCCAGGTTCTGTGCAATACGCAATACCCTTTTTCACAAGGCACTGCTCCACACACTTCCACTTCAACGTCATATTTAATCTGATGGTATTTTCCTATCGAGGTCATGTGAAGTCTGAAGAGCTCCAAGTAGCATCACTCTTAGGGAAATAAGGCTGGTACACATCAGCTGGAAGCTTAGGGCAAGGTATGATCATCCTGTTGTTCAGCATCAGGACTACATCCGACATAAAGGGCCGATCTGCCGGATCAGTTTGAACACACAATAGTGCTATCTGAATGCATCTTGATATGTCAGTAATTTGAGCTCCAACACGCAAAGATAAATCTATAAGCTCAAATGATCTCCCGGTTGACCATAAACGCCAAGCCTACAAAATAACTGAATGTAATAGAGGTAAGTTCTGTTGGATAAACTTGTAGTGTATCTTAGCAAACAAAGAAAGTAGATCAGATAGTTGTAGATAGGTTTATTGGATCGCATTTATTAATTTGTTGAACGAGTTCTGTAGCAAATATGGCACATCCTTCTTGGCTGCTAATGTTTTCCCATCTTCCTATCCCTAATTCAACCATGTCCACCACTACATCTTCTAAGGTCTAAGAGCATCTCCAGCAAATTGAGAAAACCAAATCTCTTTTCCTATAGTATAAGATGAGCAAATTAAGGAAGAAAAATATGCTCCAACAGATCCCCTTTCCATATATTTTTTCTCAATCTCTTTTATCCTTTCTCTTTTCCCCATTCTTTTCTCAATCTTCTCCAATTTTTCTCATTCCCCTTTCTTCTCTTCCCTCTATGGTTAGCTGCCGTCTCTCCATGCCTCGTGGTTGAAGTGAGAGGGGACCTGGCCCGGTTGCCGCCGCTCCTCCGCGTGTTTTCCATCTCTGCAGGAAGGATATAATACAAAACATAACAATCTGGATGGCGGGCACCAACGTACAAGCCATTTAGTACTAAATAAAAGTCATAAGTCACCCGATTTCTTCATACGTAAATGCATGTGCAAAGCCACGAGGATTCGAACCTATGACATCCAACCTCACGCGTTACTTCGTTCATTACCGTCTCACATATGCATAACATGTGACATGGCTGAGAGGGTGATATTTTCCATTTAAAGTAACTCGTGGAGGCCCAAGACACTGACCGGTACTAAATGTACCGGTCGGTGTTATTGAGCGGTAATAAATGGATGCGCCATTTTAGTTTCGGAACAAGACACTAACCGGTAGTATTGGCTGGTGTTTTGAGCCGGTACTAAAATGGCTCCGGGGGCTTTCAAGTTTAGATCCGGTACCAGTACTGAGTCTTTTATGTCCGGGGATTTTCAAGTTTTACATAGGATTGGAAACACAATAATGCATGAACAGTATAATGAACATGGAAGTATCTGTGTGGTAGCCTCGTGCAGATTCCGCAGCTCCGATTAAGAAGCAACCATTCTATACAAACTAGGTATATAATATGATTACTTCGCTTGCACGGAAGGAAAACAATAACCCCATGAAGTATGAACATGGAAGTACGTTGTAGCCTCTTGCAGGTCCTGTCATTGCGTGAACGACGCTTCTGTTCATCTGATCTCACCCTGGAATGCCAGGTTCTGTGCAATACGCAATACCCTTTTTCACAAGGCACTGCTCCACACACTTCCACTTCAACGTCATATTTAATCTGATGGTATTTTCCTATCGAGGTCATGTGAAGTCTGAAGAGCTCCAAGTAGCATCACTCTTAGGGAAATAAGGCTGGTACACATCAGCTGGAAGCTTAGGGCAAGGTATGATCATCCTGTTGTTCAGCATCAGGACTACATCCGACATAAAGGGCCGATCTGCCGGATCAGTTTGAACACACAATAGTGCTATCTGAATGCATCTTGATATGTCAGTAATTTGAGCTCCAACACGCAAAGATAAATCTATAAGCTCAAATGATCTCCCGGTTGACCATAAACGCCAAGCCTACAAAATAACTGAATGTAATAGAGGTAAGTTCTGTTGGATAAACTTGTAGTGTATCTTAGCAAACAAAGAAAGTAGATCAGATAGTTGTAGATAGGTTTATTGGATCGCATTTATTAATTTGTTGAACGAGTTCTGTAGCAAATATGGCACATCCTTCTTGGCTGCTAATGTTTTCCCATCTTCCTATCCCTAATTCAACCATGTCCACCACTACATCTTCTAAGGTCTAAGAGCATCTCCAGCAAATTGAGAAAACCAAATCTCTTTTCCTATAGTATAAGATGAGCAAATTAAGGAAGAAAAATATGCTCCAACAGAGATAGATCCGTACATATGTGATAGTTGCTTTACGTCATTACTTTCTTATAGCAAAGATCGACCAGTTGGCCCTGCTTTATTTGAAACCATATATTGTTCGCTGGGATGCCAGATTTATATGATTAAATGAACGCAGTCCACACTCTAGTTCAAAGTTATCACAAAAGATCAACCAGCTCTACGAAGGTAACTCTGATAACTTTTTTCTTAAGATATATAGATACGCAGCTATCCCTCATGTTTGAGACAAAAAGATAACTCTGATAATAAAAAATAACAAAGTGCATCGCAAATGAGTAACTCTAGACCCCAATCTTCAATCTCCTGTCGCCACATCAAAGTACCACGACACTGATAGCTGAGACTGCACCCTCGCTATTGCCTCCTTTTCCATCTCTGCATGAAGGACATAATACAAAACATAACAATCTGGATGGCCGTCTGATAACGAAAAATAACAAGGTGCATCGCAAATGAGTAACTCTAGACCCCAATCTTCAATCTCCTGTCGCCACATCAAAGTACCACGACACTGATAGCTGAGACTGCACCCTCGCTATTGCCTCCTTTTCCATCTCTGCATGAAGGACATAATACAAAACATAACAATCTGGATGGCCGTCTGATAACGAAAAATAACAAGGTGCATCGCAAATGAGTAACTCTAGACCCCAATCTTCAATCTCCTGTCGCCACATCAAAGTACCACGACACTGATAGCTGAGACTGCACCCTCGCTATTGCCTCCTTTTCCATCTCTGCATGAAGGACATAATACAAAACATAACAATCTGGATGGCCGTCTGATAACGAAAAATAACAAGGTGCATCGCAAATGAGTAACTCTAGACCCCAATCTTCAATCTCCTGTCGCCACATCAAAGTACCACGACACTGATAGCTGAGACTGCACCCTCGCTATTGCCTCCTTTTCCATCTCTGCATGAAGGACATAATACAAAACATAACAATCTGGATGGCCGTCTGATAACGAAAAATAACAAGGTGCATCGCAAATGAGTAACTCTAGACCCAATCTTCAATCTCCTGTCGCCACATCAAAGTACCGCAACACTGATAGGTGAGACTGCCTTTTCCATCTCTGCAGGAAGGATATAATACAAAACATAACAATCTGGATGGCGGGCACCAACGTACAAGCCATTTAGTACTAAATAAAAGTCATAAGTCACCCGATTTCTTCATACGTAAATGCATGTGCAAAGCCACGAGGATTCGAACCTATGACATCCAACCTCACGCGTTACTTCGTTCATTACCGTCTCACATATGCATAACATGTGACATGGCTGAGAGGGTGATATTTTCCATTTAAAGTAACTCGTGGAGGCCCAAGACACTGACCGGTACTAAATGTACCGGTCGGTGTTATTGAGCGGTAATAAATGGATGCGCCATTTTAGTTTCGGAACAAGACACTAACCGGTAGTATTGGCTGGTGTTTTGAGCCGGTACTAAAATGGCTCCGGGGGCTTTCAAGTTTAGATCCGGTACCAGTACTGAGTCTTTTATGTCCGGGGATTTTCAAGTTTTACATAGGATTGGAAACACAATAATGCATGAACAGTATAATGAACATGGAAGTATCTGTGTGGTAGCCTCGTGCAGATTCCGCAGCTCCGATTAAGAAGCAACCATTCTATACAAACTAGGTATATAATATGATTACTTCGCTTGCACGGAAGGAAAACAATAACCCCATGAAGTATGAACATGGAAGTACGTTGTAGCCTCTTGCAGGTCCTGTCATTGCGTGAACGACGCTTCTGTTCATCTGATCTCACCCTGGAATGCCAGGTTCTGTGCAATACGCAATACCCTTTTTCACAAGGCACTGCTCCACACACTTCCACTTCAACGTCATATTTAATCTGATGGTATTTTCCTATCGAGGTCATGTGAAGTCTGAAGAGCTCCAAGTAGCATCACTCTTAGGGAAATAAGGCTGGTACACATCAGCTGGAAGCTTAGGGCAAGGTATGATCATCCTGTTGTTCAGCATCAGGACTACATCCGACATAAAGGGCCGATCTGCCGGATCAGTTTGAACACACAATAGTGCTATCTGAATGCATCTTGATATGTCAGTAATTTGAGCTCCAACACGCAAAGATAAATCTATAAGCTCAAATGATCTCCCGGTTGACCATAAACGCCAAGCCTACAAAATAACTGAATGTAATAGAGGTAAGTTCTGTTGGATAAACTTGTAGTGTATCTTAGCAAACAAAGAAAGTAGATCAGATAGTTGTAGATAGGTTTATTGGATCGCATTTATTAATTTGTTGAACGAGTTCTGTAGCAAATATGGCACATCCTTCTTGGCTGCTAATGTTTTCCCATCTTCCTATCCCTAATTCAACCATGTCCACCACTACATCTTCTAAGGTCTAAGAGCATCTCCAGCAAATTGAGAAAACCAAATCTCTTTTCCTATAGTATAAGATGAGCAAATTAAGGAAGAAAAATATGCTCCAACAGAGATAGATCCGTACATATGTGATAGTTGCTTTACGTCATTACTTTCTTATAGCAAAGATCGACCAGTTGGCCCTGCTTTATTTGAAACCATATATTGTTCGCTGGGATGCCAGATTTATATGATTAAATGAACGCAGTCCACACTCTAGTTCAAAGTTATCACAAAAGATCAACCAGCTCTACGAAGGTAACTCTGATAACTTTTTTCTTAAGATATATAGATACGCAGCTATCCCTCATGTTTGAGACAAAAAGATAACTCTGATAATAAAAAATAACAAAGTGCATCGCAAATGAGTAACTCTAGACCCCAATCTTCAATCTCCTGTCGCCACATCAAAGTACCACGACACTGATAGCTGAGACTGCACCCTCGCTATTGCCTCCTTTTCCATCTCTGCATGAAGGACATAATACAAAACATAACAATCTGGATGGCCGTCTGATAACGAAAAATAACAAGGTGCATCGCAAATGAGTAACTCTAGACCCCAATCTTCAATCTCCTGTCGCCACATCAAAGTACCACGACACTGATAGCTGAGACTGCACCCTCGCTATTGCCTCCTTTTCCATCTCTGCATGAAGGACATAATACAAAACATAACAATCTGGATGGCCGTCTGATAACGAAAAATAACAAGGTGCATCGCAAATGAGTAACTCTAGACCCCAATCTTCAATCTCCTGTCGCCACATCAAAGTACCACGACACTGATAGCTGAGACTGCACCCTCGCTATTGCCTCCTTTTCCATCTCTGCATGAAGGACATAATACAAAACATAACAATCTGGATGGCCGTCTGATAACGAAAAATAACAAGGTGCATCGCAAATGAGTAACTCTAGACCCCAATCTTCAATCTCCTGTCGCCACATCAAAGTACCACGACACTGATAGCTGAGACTGCACCCTCGCTATTGCCTCCTTTTCCATCTCTGCATGAAGGACATAATACAAAACATAACAATCTGGATGGCCGTCTGATAACGAAAAATAACAAGGTGCATCGCAAATGAGTAACTCTAGACCCAATCTTCAATCTCCTGTCGCCACATCAAAGTACCGCAACACTGATAGGTGAGACTGCCTTTTCCATCTCTGCAGGAAGGATATAATACAAAACATAACAATCTGGATGGCGGGCACCAACGTACAAGCCATTTAGTACTAAATAAAAGTCATAAGTCACCCGATTTCTTCATACGTAAATGCATGTGCAAAGCCACGAGGATTCGAACCTATGACATCCAACCTCACGCGTTACTTCGTTCATTACCGTCTCACATATGCATAACATGTGACATGGCTGAGAGGGTGATATTTTCCATTTAAAGTAACTCGTGGAGGCCCAAGACACTGACCGGTACTAAATGTACCGGTCGGTGTTATTGAGCGGTAATAAATGGATGCGCCATTTTAGTTTCGGAACAAGACACTAACCGGTAGTATTGGCTGGTGTTTTGAGCCGGTACTAAAATGGCTCCGGGGGCTTTCAAGTTTAGATCCGGTACCAGTACTGAGTCTTTTATGTCCGGGGATTTTCAAGTTTTACATAGGATTGGAAACACAATAATGCATGAACAGTATAATGAACATGGAAGTATCTGTGTGGTAGCCTCGTGCAGATTCCGCAGCTCCGATTAAGAAGCAACCATTCTATACAAACTAGGTATATAATATGATTACTTCGCTTGCACGGAAGGAAAACAATAACCCCATGAAGTATGAACATGGAAGTACGTTGTAGCCTCTTGCAGGTCCTGTCATTGCGTGAACGACGCTTCTGTTCATCTGATCTCACCCTGGAATGCCAGGTTCTGTGCAATACGCAATACCCTTTTTCACAAGGCACTGCTCCACACACTTCCACTTCAACGTCATATTTAATCTGATGGTATTTTCCTATCGAGGTCATGTGAAGTCTGAAGAGCTCCAAGTAGCATCACTCTTAGGGAAATAAGGCTGGTACACATCAGCTGGAAGCTTAGGGCAAGGTATGATCATCCTGTTGTTCAGCATCAGGACTACATCCGACATAAAGGGCCGATCTGCCGGATCAGTTTGAACACACAATAGTGCTATCTGAATGCATCTTGATATGTCAGTAATTTGAGCTCCAACACGCAAAGATAAATCTATAAGCTCAAATGATCTCCCGGTTGACCATAAACGCCAAGCCTACAAAATAACTGAATGTAATAGAGGTAAGTTCTGTTGGATAAACTTGTAGTGTATCTTAGCAAACAAAGAAAGTAGATCAGATAGTTGTAGATAGGTTTATTGGATCGCATTTATTAATTTGTTGAACGAGTTCTGTAGCAAATATGGCACATCCTTCTTGGCTGCTAATGTTTTCCCATCTTCCTATCCCTAATTCAACCATGTCCACCACTACATCTTCTAAGGTCTAAGAGCATCTCCAGCAAATTGAGAAAACCAAATCTCTTTTCCTATAGTATAAGATGAGCAAATTAAGGAAGAAAAATATGCTCCAACAGATCCCCTTTCCATATATTTTTTCTCAATCTCTTTTATCCTTTCTCTTTTCCCCATTCTTTTCTCAATCTTCTCCAATTTTTCTCATTCCCCTTTCTTCTCTTCCCTCTATGGTTAGCTGCCGTCTCTCCATGCCTCGTGGTTGAAGTGAGAGGGGACCTGGCCCGGTTGCCGCCGCTCCTCCGCGTGGCCGGCCGCCGCCGCTGCTCCGTCCACCCGCCCCCAACCCACACCCGTCCACGCGGCCGGCCACCGGCGCCAATCCTCTGCATGGCCGAACAAGCGCCACGCCGCCGCTGCTCCGCCCAGGCACCGCGGGTGAAAAAACTTTTAGCTCATTACTGTTTTTAGTTTCAGCCCATGTGGCCCACGTGTTTCACTGTGGCAGGATTATATTAATGCCATATTAGTAGTCTAAATAGATTCAAGCCCAACTGTTTAATTTACTCCAAATTGAGAAATCATATGCTTCTTTCGCAACATTTTTTGGGGTGGAGAAGGGAATTTTCAATAGGTAAGGGTGTCTATTTTGTGATATATTTTTAGTTTCAGATATGTACTTACATGCTCGGTAAAATTCATATACTCATCGTCTTGTAGACAAGAAACAGAGAACTTCTTTGCAGCAATGACCTCAAGAAGAAGGATACCACAGGCATATACATCAACCTTGGTAGATAAAATACCTCCACGAAGATATTCAGGGGCAATATAACCACTGAAATGTAGAAATAAATCATGGTATTAATAAATAGGAAGAAGAAAGCAGTTGATGTCATTAATGCCGTGCTGTGTTCCCCGTGAACTTCATAAATTATTAGTAAGGCCGTTGGAAAGCGAAAATATTTTTTCAAAGGGAATCTTGCATGCACGGAGTATTAAATAAAGTCTATTTACAAAATCTTTTTAAAAATGGGTGTATGTCACACCCGGATTTTTCACAAAATCCCGAATGCGGCTATATGTGTGCCCAGGAGTCATAGTACACATATAGCGAACAAATATGATAAACATACAACATATGCTAGAATAAATTTTTCATTAAATAAAGTGTTTACATCAGAGTGCTTCATAAATAAACTAACCAATAACAGCGGAAGACTAATAAAACTCTCAACTAATGGATCCGCAATCCACAGGGACTCTGACTGGGAGATCACAACTCTGTAGTACGGTATATCTTCGGGAAACTCAGCAGCAGACTCATGCCCAGCCCAATCTGTTTACCCATCCGGCATTTTGTTGAATAAAATGACAAGTGTAAGTAAACAATTACTTAGCAAGTATAGCACGGGTATGAAGGCTCAAAATAGGCTAGACACGACTTAACTGCGTTAGCATTTTTAATTGGTTCATTTTAACATTAACCAAATTACTACAAGTGAATGAAACCCGATTGTAACCCAATTAATAAAGTATAAGTGACATTAAACATAAATAAACATCACCTTCTAATAAAAAAGGATCCAGGCCGCTCGTGACCCAGAGCAAGACTATCATGATAGATTTTACACTCTGCAGAGGTTTTGCCCTTTACCCACAGTCGCGTAAAAGCTCATACGAACTTTAAACCCAAACACGCGGAGGTGGATCAGACCCCACAAATCACACTACCGAGGTATGACCGCATAGGGACGCTACGAGGTTTTTCACAAGACACCCTAACAAGATAGTAGCCGCTGGGGTACTACAAGACGGTGAGACCATAGGCACCGAGATCGATGTACGCCTACGGAGTCACACCATAGGGGGGTCGATGGCGTCCATAGCGCGGGCATCACACCCATCCATGCGCAACGTGTGGAGTTCCCCGTCGTAGGGACTCCCAGCACGGGACTGGGTCTAACGTGACCTAGCCGACGGATCACCCGTCCTCGGTGGAATCCGGAAACACCCCGCACCTTGCCTCCCACAACGCCGTCGGCCCGTCAGTAACCACTGGCAAGCTAGAGACGTACAAGTTACTTGGCAAAGACCAGAGCCATAAGAACCGGTGGCGACAGGCTCCTGGGTTGCCGCTTTAAGAACCGGACCTTACGAAGAGACACTAGAGCAAAGCACACAACACATGCTCTAGTTCCCTAAACCAAGTTGCTAAAAAGCATGTTTTATCATAAATGTTGAAGTGAACCATTAAGTCAAGATTAACAATTAAATAATAGTGACAAGCACCGCTCACCGACTGGACACGAATCACTGTACAAGCAAGCACGGAAACCAATACATGCAAACAAATAATATTCTATTAGAACAGTACACCAAATAATAGAAACATTACAAATAAAGGTTCTAGAAATAATCTATGCTTTGCTACGAACACATGGGCGTGAAAATCACACTAATCGGAGCTAAAACGGAAAAGATATGGATTTTCTAAGTTCTGATATATATACAGTATGTGTTCGCAGTTTCTAGGGGCTTATTTGAAGAAAACCGAGGACCTACTATCATGATAGATTTTACACTCTGCAGAGGTTTT
>OAMR01000534.1:910714-953025 GCA_900205405.1 Echinochloa crus-galli
CGCCTGGCTCGCTGCAGCCCGCGGCCGCACTCATCCGCGCGCATCACCTCGCGTCCGCCCGCCCGCTGCCGCGCGCATCGCCTCGCGCCTCGTGTCCTGCCTCGCGTCCGCCCACCCACCCGCGGCCGCACTCGTCCACCCCCGCCCGTGCTCATCGTTTGCCCGCGCGCATAAAGGTTGTCCAGTGATCGAACCAACCGATGAAGAAAAATGTGACCCGGAAGATTGTGTCGAAATAAAAGATTCTACCAAAATATGCAAGGACAGTAACAAGAGGAAAAATCCTGAAGAGAAATGTGTAAAAGGTCAGGAAGGAGAAAGGAAATGAAGCATGTCTATGGTTTTTCGCCATGAAAAACATGGCTTTGAGCAAAGAAGAGAAGACTGAAGTGTGGTGTGATTATATATCTTCGCTCGAGGATGAAGGGACACTGAAGTAAGTAAATATAAACTTCATATGACACATTTAGGTCTAATAAGACTAAATCTTATTTTATCATGTCTTGCTATGCATTGTTGCTTTTTAGTAAGCATTGGGTGTGAACCTATGAACCACATGATATTATCTTGACGGCGAAGGACCTCCAAGATTCATTACAGTAGAATGAAAGCATGTCTGCAAAATGTTTCAACATAGGCATACGTTTTCGTGGCTAAAGTGACTACAGAAGGTTGCAATATTACAAGCTGGAGATTTCAAAGCATTACATGGATCTACGGTTCTATGTAAGATGGGTGCCGTTAATATTATTATGATATTCTATGCACACTATTCTAAATATTAAACCTTTTGTGTAATAATATGCTCATGTATTTGATCTCACTCTTGTGTAGACAATGTGTGATTTGAGACGAGGTCCAAAATACCGTGAACATTATACGGGTAAACAGTGGCTGCTGGCCATGGTTGTTGCGCCTTGCTGGCTGGCCCTGGCCGTGGCCGCTGGCTGGCTGGCCGTGGCCGTGGCGCCTCGCTGGCTGGCCGTGGTCGCTGGCAGGCTGGCCGTGGCCATTGGCTGGCTGGCCATGGTTGTTGCGCCTTGCTGGCTGGCCCTGGCCGTGGCCGCTGGCTGGCTGGCCGTGGCCGTGGCGCCTCGCTGGCTGGCCGTGGTCGCTGGCAGGCTGGCCGTGGCCATTGGCTGGCTGGCCATGGTTGTTGCGCCTTGCTGGCTGGCCCTGGCCGTGGCCGCTGGCTGGCTGGCCGTGGCCGTGGCGCCTCGCTGGCTGGCCGTGGTCGCTGGCAGGCTGGCCGTGGCCATTGGCTGGCTGGCCATGGTTGTTGCGCCTTGCTGGCTGGCCCTGGCCGTGGCCGCTGGCTGGCTGGCCGTGGCCGTGGCGCCTCGCTGGCTGGCCGTGGTCGCTGGCAGGCTGGCCGTGGCCATTGGCTGGCTGGCCATGGTTGTTGCGCCTTGCTGGCTGGCCCTGGCCGTGGCCGCTGGCTGGCTGGCCGTGGCCGTGGCGCCTCGCTGGCTGGCCGTGGTCGCTGGCAGGCTGGCCGTGGCCATTGGCTGGCTGGCCATGGTTGTTGCGCCTTGCTGGCTGGCCCTGGCCGTGGCCGCTGGCTGGCTGGCCGTGGCCGTGGCGCCTCGCTGGCTGGCCGTGGTCGCTGGCAGGCTGGCCGTGGCCATTGGCTGGCTGGCCATGGTTGTTGCGCCTTGCTGGCTGGCCCTGGCCGTGGCCGCTGGCTGGCTGGCCGTGGCCGCCGCTGGCTGTGGCACCTCGCTGGCTGGCTATGGCTGCCGGTGGAGTGGCACCTGGCTGGCTGGCCGTGGTCGTGAAAGCTGGTTGGCTGGCCGTGGCTGCCGCTGGCTGTGGCACCTCGCTAGCTGGCTGTGGCTGCCGATGGAGTGGCACCTGGCTGGTTGGCCGTGGTCGTGAAAGCTGGTTGGTTGGTCGTGGCCACGCAGTGAGCTTCGAATAGCCAGTTACAACCCACACGCTAGCGTTTTAGCAATCTCGGTTGCTCATCGGTGGCTCCAATTGTTCCTCACGTGTAGTACGAACACTTAGTGTCAGATAATAAGAAAATATTGTATGTTGTTTCCCATGTTTAACCTAGCAATGTCATCCAAGAAGATTGACATGGAAATTCCAACTGTTGTGGGCTAACTTCTGATGTAGTAGCTAAGATCCTCGGTCTGTTGGATATTCTTGACATCATGAACTTCCCGTACACGTGCAAATCTTGGTCCAATGAGTTCCTTCAACTAGGAATAAAACTGTTGATTTCAGGTATAGCTTTTGCTTTTCTTCTTATTGGATAATAATTATCCTTGATTCGCAAATCTGTTCCAGTTATGATAAAAATAATTTGTATGAGATAATTGAGTTTACATTGTAATGACTAGTTGTCACACCCGATTTTAGGAATAAAACTAGGTGCATCTCATATGTGCGCCAGGATCAAGTTTACACACATATGGTAGACGTCACAAGTGAATATCCATAACCATGCATACGAAATAGTATTAAAGTATATTTATTGCAATCTCAGAGTTCACACAAATGTCATAGCGGAAGAATTAAATAAACGTTTAACTAAACGAAATGAAATAACTTCATCTCCACAGGCAGTTGACTGGAGGACTCACCTAGAACTCCTCAAAATTGGTAGTATAATCCTCAAAATTCTCCCAATCTGAGCAGTAGTCTGAGTGTGGTCGATGCAATATAAATAAACAAGCGTGAGCACATGTCGTACTCAGCAAAGTATGGAAATAAATGACATGCTAGGCTTTATAAAGTGGAAGGCTAAAAGGATAGCTAAAACAGTACACCAAACAATTCCAACAGAAGAAAACAACAACACAAAACTATTCTATGCATTACCACGAATGCGTGAGCGCGAGAATCGCTAAAATCGGAGTTAAAACGCAAAAGATATGGCCTTTCTAAGGTTCAGGGACTTGCTGACAAAGTTTTAAAACTTCCAGGGGCTTAACTGCGAGAAATTGAGGTCTAAAACATAATTTTGTTTAAAACGTGAGGGTTTTCATGCAAAAGGGTAAAACTTGGGCCTCGGGTGACATTTTAAAACTTGCAGGGGCTAAACGCGGGGGAAGCAGAGCGGCGGCGCTGCTGGCGCCCACCGCAGCGCTTCACCGGCGAACACGCGAACTCGCGCTAGAGAGCACCAAAATGTGCGCGGATTGGACGGGAAGCAAGAGGAGGAAGTGGCGAGCTCACCCCGGGACTTCTTGGCGGAGGAGGAGCGTCGACGGCGGCCGACGACGAGCAATTATAGGTAAGGGCGCAGCCAAAAGTCGGAGCTAGAACACCCTGGGGAGCTTCGGGACTTCAACGTGAACCTCTAGGGTGCCTCACGAAGGAGAAAAGCCGGCGCGGCGACGAAACTCCATGCGGCGGCGGCGAGCTTGAAGAAGTGGCGGCGGCGGCGAGTTGCGCTCGGGTTTCGCGAGCTGGGGCGGCGCGCGAGAGTAGAGGAGAATAGAGGGGCTAGGGCGGCGTGCTAGATTAAAGGGCGGGGCATCTAGGCGTGCATGCCCGAATCAGAGGAGGCGGCGTGGCCGAGCCCGGGTCGAACTCGAGTCTGACTCGGGAAGAAGGTCCTGACAAGCGGGCCCCGCCTGTCAGCGACGCGGGAGAGACGGGGAAGGGAGTGGGTGGGCGCGGGGAGATGGGTCGCGAAGGAACTTGTGCCGGCTGACCGAGAAGAGAAGTAGAGGGGGCAAACTCAGACTGGCCAAGAGTTGGAGGGGCAAAAGTAGACTCGACAGGAAAAACTTTTCTATGGCTCAAACAAAATCAAATTTAAATAGAATTTAAATTCCAACTTCTGTCTCTTATACGGTTGGAGATGTGTATAAGAGACAGATGCAACAGCATGAATGCATCAACAACTTATTTTGACTAAAATTATTTAATATAGTATTTAAATTCAATTATTTCACAAGAATTCCAATTAAATCTCAGAGAATTTATTTGGACCTTAATAAATCCTAGAAAAATTCAGAAAGTTGCTACAATTTAATTGTGATGCATTTTAGGGTGTTACAAACCTAAAGAGAATCTCATCCTTGAGATTCGGATGGATTAGAGAAAATCTAAGGAAACTCTGCCATCAACTCATCCTCTCTTTCCCAAGTTGCCTCACTTTCTCCATGATGACTCAATTGAACTTTACACATCTTAATCACTTTACTCCTAGTAACTCTCTCAGCAGTTTCCAAAATCTTAGCTGGATATTCCATATAAGTCAGATCATCTTGAACTTCAACTCATCCAAAGGTAATTCGTCCTCAGGCACTCAAAGACACTTCTTTAGCTGAGAGATATGGAGAACATCATGAACATCTGACAATCTAGATGGTAGTTCCAATTGGTAAGCAACCTCACCTTTCCTATCAACAATCTTGAATAACCTTCTCAAACCTCGGATAGGAGAAACTTTCAGATACACATAATCACCTACCTCAAAGGTTAATTCCCTTCTTCTTGTGTCTGCATAACTCTTCTGCCTGGACTGAGCTGTTCTCAAGTTCTCTCTAATGATCTGAACTTGTCTCTCAGCTTCCTGCAGAATCTCTGGCCCGAACACTTGACTTTCACCTATTTCACTCCAATACAAAGGTGTTCTGCATTTTCTACCATAAAGGGCTTCGAAAGGAGCCATTTTCAGACTTGCCTGATAACTGTTGTTATATGAGAACTCTGCATATGGAAGATTCTTATCCCAACTGCCTCCATGCTTCAAGGCACAATCTCTCAACATATCCTCCAAAATCTGGTTAGTTCTCTCAGTCCGACCATCTGTTTGTGGATGATAAGCAGAACTGAAATTTAACTTTGTATCCATGGACTCATGCAACTTTTGCCAGAATCTAGATGTAAACTGAGTACCTCTATCAGAAACTATCTTCTTAGGCACACCATGCAGACAAACAATTCTGGACATATATAACACTGCAAGTCTGGCACTAGAATGAGTAGTCTTCACTGGAATAAAATGAGCCACCTTGGTCAATCAATCCACTATGACCCATATAGAGTCGTACCAAGCACTAGTATGAGGTGAACCAACTTAGTCCATACTAATCTCTTCCCACTTCCACTCAGGTACCTTGAGGGGTTGAAGACAACCTGCCAGTCTCTGATGTTCGGCCTTAACCCTCTGACAGACATCACACAATGCCACATGAGCAGCCACATCCCTTTTCAATCCATACCACCAATACCTTTCCTTCAGATCCTGGTACATCTTGGTGCTTCCAGGATGGATCGAATATGCAGAATCATGAACCTCCCTCAATATTTTCTCCCTAAGAGACTCAATCTCGGGTACACATATCCATTTTCGGAACCAGATCATACCTTGCTCATCTTCGGTGAAATCTGGAGCTTTTCCTGCTAACATAGTTTCCTTGATTTCCTTTATCTTCCCATCCAAAAGTTGACACTTTCGAATCTCCTGCTCAAGTGTAGACTCAATCTCCATAGTCACACTTTCTGCCTGATTAAGAAATCCCAAGTTCAGCCTTTCCATCTCGGCACACAACTCTTCCAGCAACTAACGACCAAGCACTAGATTAGCTTGCGACCTCCTGCTAAATGCATCTGCAACTACATTTGCCTTGCCTGGATGATAGTTGTAGTTGATTCCCATATCATAATCCTTTATCGATTCCAACCATCTTCTCTGCCTCAAATTCAGATCCTTCTGAGTGAATATGTACTTCAGACTTTTGTGATCAGTATACAACTCACATCTGTTACCCAAGATATAGTGTCTCCAGATCTTCAAGGCATGAACAACAGCTGCTAGTTCCAAGTCATGAGTAGGATAATTTATCTCATGTTTTCTCAACTGCCTTGATGCATAAGCTATAACTCTGCCTTCCTGCATAAGAACACAACCAATTCCTTTTCTAGAAGCATCACAATATATGTCAAAATTCTTGTGAATATCTGGCATAGCAAGCACTAGGGTTGTAGTCAACTTCCTTCTCAATTCCTCAAAGCTCGCCTGACAAGCTTCTGACCAAACAAATTCCTTGCCTTTCTCTAATAGTGATGTAAGAGGTTTCACTATATTAGAAAAGCCCTCGATAAATCTCCTATAATATCCAGCCAATCCCAGGAAGCTTCTAATCTCAGACACATAAGTTGGAGGTTCCCAGTCCAACACATCCTTGATTTTGCTAGGATCCACTGCAATACCTCCATCAGTAACAACATGGCCAAGAGAGGATACTTGATTCAACCAGAATTCACATTTACTAAACTTAGCATACAATTGATTCTCCCTGAGAGTCTGCAATACCAACCTCAAATGTTCCTCATGTTCCTCCTCATTCTTAGAGTAAACCAGAATATCATCAATGAATACCACCACAAAATTATCCAAAAACTCCATAAACACCTTATTCATCAGATACATAAAGTAGGCAGGTGCATTTGTCAATCCAAAAGACATCATGGTATATTCATATAATCCATACCTGGTGGTAAATGCTGTTTTAGGAATATCTGAGCGCCTGATCCTCAACTAATGGTAGCCAGATCGCAAATCAATCTTGGTGAAAACCTTAGCTCCTCGTAACTTATCAAATAAATCATCAATTCTGGGCAAAGGATACTTGTTCTTGATTGTTACCACATTTAAAGAACGATAACCCACGCACATCCTATGAGTGCCATCCTTCTTACCCATAAAAATAACAGGTGCTCCCCAAGGTGAAGAACTATGACGAATATAACCCTTATCCAATAATTCTTTAAGTTGTTTCTTAAGTTCTTCTAGTTCATTATCAGCCATTCTATAGGGTCTTTTAGAAATAGGAGCAATACCAGGTAAAAGCTCAATAAGAAACTCAATGTCTCGGTCGGGTGGCATACCTAGCAAATCATCTGGGAAGACATCTGGAAAATCACAAACCACTCTGATGTCTTCAAGCGGTGCTCCCTGCAGCTGATTAACCGTACCATCTGCCGCTGCGGGTACTGTAGCAACAAATTCAACCTTTTCTCCTTGAGGGCTTGTTAACAACACTGACCTCTTGGCACACTGAATTATCCCATCAAATGTTGTCAATCATCCCATTCCAAGTATGACATCAATCCCCTCAGATTTCAGGACTATCAGATCAACAAGAAAATCTACCCCTACTATTTTCAAATTAACACGAGGGCAGATAAAAGTGTCTTTCAGGATTCCTCCAGGGGAGCTGATTATCTTATCACGCTTCATGGGGTGCATGGGTATGTTATGGCTAGCTACATACTGAGCAGTAATGAAAGAATGGGATGCTCCAGAATCAAATAAAACTGATGCAGGAGCTGAGTTGACAAGGAACATACCAAGCACCACGTTCTGAGCCTCCTACGCGGTCTCTGGGGTAACGTGGTTCACCCTACCACGTATCTAGTTCTGGTGGCCTCTATTGCTCTGGGGCGTCTGGTTTCCATTCCGGTTGTGCTACTGAGGAGGATTCTGCCTAGGTACATTGCTACCCTGGCGCTGAGGAGTCGGTGCATTCCTCTTAGGACAGTTGTTGGCAAAGTGACCCGGATCTCTACATATGTAGCAAGCACGAGGGGTAGTAGCACTGCCTGGTGCAGGGGTCTTCATTGGAGTCTGAGCTGGGGTGGTCTGGCGGTTCTGCTGAAAAACTGGGCGCTGGGGTGGAGGTGCTGATCACTGACCCTGACTCTGCCCAAAGTTACCCCCTTGACCACCGGAGCGAACGGGAGCGCCCTGCTGAGGCCGCTGGAAACGAGGGCGAGTGTTACTGCTTGACTGTCTTGAGGCCAGGAACTTCCTGTTCTGTTCTCCCAACTCACGATGCTTGTGCTCCAAGCCAATAGCCTTGTCCACCAACTTCTAGAATGATGGGAAGGTGTGAGCCATGAGCTGATACTGGAGCGGTGAGATCAATCCCTCAAAGAACAGCTCTTGCTTCTGCTCATCCTCCTTCACCTCATCTGGGGCATAATGAGACAACTGAATGAACTTGTCCTTATACTCGCTGACTGACATCCCCCCTTGCTTGAGAGAGAGGAACTCCTTCTTCTTTAGCTTCATGACACCAGCAGGGATATGATGACTCCTGAAGTTGTCCTTGAATTCCTACCAGGTGATAGCATTAGGGGTGGCATGGGCAGCATAGTAAGCATCCCACCAATCTGAAGCTAATCCCTCCAAGCGGCCTGAAGCATACAAGACCTTCTCCCTGTCATTACACTGAGCCATATCCAGCTTCTTCTCAACGGTCTTCAACCAATCATCTACGTCAAGAGGATCAGAATAATGGGAGTAGGTAGGGGGCTTGTGGCTCATGAACTCCCGATACTTGTCCCTTGGCTGATTGTTGTTGTTGTTGTTGTTACTGTTGTTGTTGTTGTTCAGCTGAGCTTGAATGCCTGCCATAGCAGTAGCCAAGTTCTGGAGGATCTGGGTCTGATTGACAAGGATCTGGTCCATTGCGGCGGGTGGTGCTTGATTCGGCGGGGGATTGGAATTGGAGTTGGCACGTCCCTGGTGAATCACTGCGGGTTAATCCACTCCACTCCCAGACCTGGTGTTCACCATCTGATGGTTAGAATCATGAGATTCAGACGGTTGTAGATAAAAGCATACAGAGAAAGATTCAACACGGATAAGAATTTCTGATTTCAAAGGCAGATTCAGTGCATCACAATGAAACAGGCATAACTCTTATTCTAAACATCCAAAAATGAGGATCTTTTGTCAGATTGTAGGCTACAAAATTCTGAAACTAACCCAACTTGAATCAACTCAATCGGACTTCTGTAACTCGTGAAATTAAATAATTAAGACAACCACGTCAGGACTCGAGACAAATTCTGAACACTCCAATGAAACACCTGTATCTTCCTCTCAGAATGTCCAAAAATCACGAAAAATGCCCAGAACATAGCCTATCCAGTTCTTAATCCAACCCAACTAGTTTCATGTCAATCGGAGTTCTGTAGTTTCTGAATTAAATCTAACAGTACCAGGATATCGAGTAGCGACGAGAACAGATTTGAGCATGATACGATTTATATGAGAGATAAAATAAAATAGATAATGAGACAAGTAAATTATGAAACAGGGACCGGGATATAACCCAAACTAACTAAATCTATTAATTTAATAATACTTAATTGTGGTCATCACTCCACAAATTAAGTGCAGTCATTACAAAGAACCAAATCACGCACTTGGCACAAAAACAAGCATCTCTAACACACTTAAAACAAGACTCGCCACACGCTACGCACGAGTCTCAACGATTCTAAACGTACCAAGCTAATAAATGGAAGGATAACCTAACATATTGGGTGCAACTAGGGGATCCAAACGGATTCAAAAGTGGGGTGGGGAGTGAGCCGCTCGATCTTCATCGATTTCATCTAAAAGTGGGGGTGCTTCTCCCCTGTGTTCAGCTCTAAGCCTCTTGTTCTTCCTTCGTTCAGCAGTACGTTCTTCACGCACCATCTGTGGCTCTCTGGCAGTGCAATCCATGTGCGAGTTCAGCATCTCAGTGAAGGTCACTTGGCTGATAAGCGTGGAACTCAGCACTCCGGGGAACTGTGGCACCACGCCCTCTAGAGTGCCTGGCTGTCTCTTAGGAAGATATGCCTAAGAGGTGTGATCCACCACCGCAGCCTCCTCAAAGCAAAGTGCGGAGAGTGCCTGTCTAGCTGCATCCTTAATTCCAACTTCAAAAGTTGCTCTAGTGGCGATGGCATGGTGCACTCCAATCTCCTTGGTTCCTCCATTCTCATAGTCAGCCTCACGGATGTGCACTGACACATCCCACTCCTCTGGGTACTCTAGATGGGTTCTTCTTCCATGGTAATCTATCTCCACATGGTAGTGAAGACGAGCGAACATCGTCCGAAGTAGCATCGGAAAGTGAGCATGGCCTCCAGTGTGGTAGTGAACCGACGCAGTCCACCTAGCTGGTGGCGGAGGGGGTCCAACACTTCCCTCTGCTGATGCTCCAACTTCAAACCAAGAACTTTTGAATGCAACTGGAGCAAGTTGAGGATGACTTGCAGCCAAGAAGGGGAGCCTGATGAGGACATCACATGCTCGGATATGACCATACGCCATGATGTGTGTTCAATGTCATTTTCAGAAATATATAGCTGGATCAAAAAGAGTGTTAAACATACATGGAAGGCATGGAGGACCAAAGAAGTTGATTGGGGACCAATTCTAAGTATTCTCACGTCCCCCATCAGGTTACCACGTCACATTGGCCTAAGGAAGGAAGGAGACCAAATCCAACACGTTTTGGAAAGTCTGGATTCGGACTGCAGGAAAGTGCTGACTTACGATGGCCACCACGGTTTCATCCGAACTCCGTTTTGGGCGTTTAAGTACTTGATGGAAAGCTTATCAAGTCTAGTTTCATATGGATCCAGACTCACCCTCGTACCTGTTCAGATGCGGCCGCAATCATCGATTTACTACAGAGACCTTTTCTGCCCACGGTGCTGCGTCACCTTAATTTTGGGCCAATGGGCCGTGTATCAAGTTGGGTCCATTAGGGGCGCGTCATAGGGTTGTAGGACGACCCCAACCTCGTCCTGGTCATCCTCCACCCTCTTTTATACCTCCATAGCCGCCACAAACAGATTGGGTTTTGTTTAGATCAAGTTTAGCCATTGCTACTTGCTTGTAAGCGCGCGTGCTGGTCCAGCCGCCCGTCTTCGAGTCGACGGAACCCCACTTCGTTGGTGATTGAGTTTGAGATTGAGACACTTCAATTCCCATCTAGTAAATTCAGTACCTAGAAACTAAAACCAATGAAAAACAGTACTTAGGTTCATTATTTTTGGATGATGTTTCACTCTCCGCAAAATTTCGCGGCAGCAGAAAAAGTGCGGAGACTCCGGAGTTGAGGTGCGGAGACTCCGGACATCGGGGGCTGACTCATATATATACCGTTTCACCGTGGACTTTTACCTCCCTTGGTCTTTTTCACCGCCGACAGCCTCTCTCCTTCTTCTCTCCACCCAAACTCGACACCCCCATGGAGATTTGAAGTTTCAACCGTGGAATCACGCCCCAATCTTCAAGGAAGACTTCCCCAAGGACACATTGCCCCCTAGGGATCTTAGATTTGGATTCAAGCTTGTGTTCTTCTCACTCCAAGGTACCCTAGGTCATCCTTTGCCCGATCTCTCAATGTAGCATGCTCCTTTGGTTTCCCCTTGGTGAATTAGGTGTCTTAGATGCCCTAGACCTAGGATCTAAACTTTGGTTGATTTCCCATGGTCACAAGTCCAAATATGACGATCTTAGGGTTCAGACCGCGAAAGTGCGGAAACTCCGGACTTTGTCCGGAAACTCCGAAGAAAGTGCGGAGTTTCCGGAGAATTCTGCGGAGTTTCCGGACTTTCATTGCCTGAACCTTAAACATCTACATATTTTCTCTTGTCAAGTAGATGCACCTTTGAATACTGTTTCTCATACCTATTCTTGTGGACAGCTATGGCAAGAAAGAAGATGAGTGCTCCCAACCCCAATCCCAATCCTAGGCGTCCTCTACGTGAGCAAGCAAGATCAAAAGCACGACATGATCCTATGCTTCAAAGGCCTAGTGAGAGTGATGAGGAAGAGCCCCAAGTTCGCTCAACGAGATCCCGTGCTCGCGTTGACAAGGGAAAAAGTGTGGATGAAGGAACCACAAGTCGTCGCTTTGCACCACACCCACAAAAGCCTCCACCAACAGCTCCTTACATGATGCAATCAATGCCAAATCCCACTCCTCATCGTCGTGCAAATCCAAAAGGCAAGGGTGTTGCTTATGATGTGTGTCCCCAAACTCCACCTCGCCTCGTAGCCTCCTTTGGAAATGATCAAGAAGCTTATCCAAGAGTTCCAAGGATCAAGGCCCCCATAGTTCCGTTTGGCATCACACCTACTATGCCAAGGAACTATAGCGGAAGCAAGTTGGCAGTGGAAGAGAAAAGAAAAGAGGATCCATTTAGATA
Source organism: Echinochloa crus-galli (assembly GCA_900205405.1). Lineage (NCBI taxonomy): Eukaryota > Viridiplantae > Streptophyta > Magnoliopsida > Poales > Poaceae > Echinochloa > Echinochloa crus-galli. The sequence goes on from OAMR01000534.1 coordinate 922,685, forward strand.
TAACAAGATGACGGGAATTGATCCAAGGTTTTGGAATGATTTTCATCAAGACTTCTACTTCTCCGTGTGCATGAAGAAGCCCAATAAGCCCCCAATTGTGCCAATGAAATGGATTGATTGGAAATTCTTTGAAGAAGGAGATGATGGGGTTTATCCACAAGTTGTCAATGCTTGTAGGGACTTTGGGCTTCGGGAGCTATTGGGTTTCAAATATGATTGGAATCAAGAGATTCTTTGCCAATTTCATAGCTCCTACTATTATGATGCCAAGAAAGTGGCCATCTTTTGGACGACCGAGGGGGAGAAGTATGGTGTGGACTATATGACCTTCTCTAGGATCCCTCAAGGATGGCACCTTCATTAGTCAAACCAAATACACCAAGGATATGCTCAAGAAGTTTGACATGGAGAATGCCAAGCCCATCAAGACTCCCATGCCAACAAATGGACATCTTGATCTAAATGAGGAAGGTAAGGCCGTGGATCAAAAGGTATATCGCTCCATGATTGGCTCTCTACTTTACCTTTGTGCATCTAGGCCCGATATCATGCTTAGTGTGTGCATGTGTGCAAGGTTTCAAGCTAACCCGAAAGAGTGTCACTTGGTGGCCGTTAAGAGAATTCTTAGATATTTAGTACACACTCCTAATCTTGGTTTATGGTATCCCAAAGGCTCAGATTTTAGTCTACTTGGCTATTCCGATTCGGATTATGCCGGTTGCAAAGTAGACCGAAAGAGTACATCCGGGACTTGCCAATTTCTCGGCCGGTCCTTGGTGTCATGGAGCTCAAAGAAGCAAAACTCGGTTGCCTTGTCAACCGCCGAAGCCGAGTATGTGGCGGCCGGCTCATGTTGTGCCCAACTACTTTGGATGAGGCAAACCTTGAGTGACTTCGGGTGTGAGTTTAGTAAGATTCCACTCTTGTGTGATAATGAGAGTGCAATCAAGATAGCTAATAACCCCGTGCAACACTCCCGAACAAAGCACATAGACATTCTCCATCACTTCTTACGGGATCATGAGGTTAAGGGAGATATTGCTTTACGGCATGTAAACACCGAGAGGCAACTTGCCGATATCTTTGGGTGTTTTTCTTGCAAGACAAAAGTCAAGTTCATGAGACATTCAAGAAATTTGCAAGAAGAGCACAAGTTGAGTTCAAGAGAAAGATCAAGAATGTGAGAAGTGACAATGGCACCGAGTTCAAGAACACCAACATTGAAATGTTTCTTGAAGAAGAAGGAATTGGACATCAATTCTCCGTGCCATACACTCCTCAACAAAATGGTATTGTGGAAAGGAAGAATAGGACTCTCATTGAGATGGCAAGAGCAATGCTAGATGAATACAAGACTTCGGATCAATTTTGGGCCGAAGCCGTCAACACCGCTTGTCATGCCATCAATCGTCTCTACCTCCACAAACTCTTGAACAAGACGGCATATGAGATCCTCATAGGTAAAAAGCCCAACGTGTCTTACTTTAGAGTTTTTGAAAGTAAGTGCTTCATTCTTAACAAGAAGCCTGAGTTTGAGATTGAGACACTTCAATTCCCATCTAGTAAATTGAGTACTTGTATCATACTTGTTCTTGCTAGTTCTTCGATTGCTTGCAGGACAGGTCGGGTGACGCGCTCCCACAAGATCGCGGCATCCATAGGAGGTGGTGTATCGGTCGCTAAGGCGTAGTCTTTGAAAGGTTGTAGTCGGGCCGTGAATGTCGTCTCCTCCAATCGAGTTATCCCCCACGCCTCTCATCGAAAGATCGGGCACAAACCCCAGCGGGTTCACATCAGCTACTAAAGCGTGCTCCTCCTGATTCACTTCCTGCTCCACCTCTTCAGCATCTTCTTCTTCGTGCACTGACGGGGGTGGAAGAGGGGAAGGAGTTCTAGCCATTCTACGAGCACCTTGTCTAGTCAAAACCATCTATGGGTTAGAAACAAAGAGGGGGTTAGAACAAATCTATAGACATCAAGACAAGGTAGGATAATAAATTAAATGGGATAGAAATAAAATAAAATGTAAGGAGGAGATAAATTATCAAAGAGCAAGAATATAGTAAAAATGAGAGCAAGGGTAATTAAACAAAATTGATTAAGCAAATTAATTCTTAAAGAATGACCATTGCTATCTAGGTTTTCATCCTATAGTCAACACAGCTCTGGTACCACTTCTGTCACACCCGATTTTAGGAATAAAACCAGGTGCATCTCATATGTGCGCCAGGATTAAGTTTACACACATATGGTAGATGTCACAAGTGAATATCCATAACCATTCGTACGAAAGAGTATTAAAGTATATTTATTACAATCTCAGAGTTGACACAAATGTCATAGCAGAAGAATTAAATAAACGTTTAACTAAACGAAACGAAATAACTCCATCTCCACAGGCAGTTGACTGGAGGACTCGCCTAGAACTCCTCAAAATCAGTAGTATAATCCTCAAAATTCTAACAATCTGAGCAGCAGTCCGAATGTGGTCGATGCAATATAAATAAACAAGCGTGAGCACATGTCGTACTCAGCAAAGTATGGAAATAAATGACATGCTAGACTTTATAAAGTGGAAGGCTGAAAGGATAGCTGCATTAAGCACTTTTAGTTGGTCGAATTTTATTAAGCATCTATTTACTAGCAGATATAAGTATATACCAACCACAATTAAATTATTGACGTAAACCAATCAAATGCAGGTAACCACAATTTAGATCATATTCAGATAGATTAATCATGTGAGGGTCCAGGCCGCTCATGACCGTGAGCACGACTGTTATAACAGTTTTACACTCTGCAGAGGTTGTACACATTCACCATAAGCCGTGATTCCCATTGCCCGAAAGCATGTATCCTTCCCACACCACATGGACCGAATACTAGGTTTCACTATGAGACCTTTACAAAGATACTCTAATAAGTGATAGCTCGCTAAGGTTTCCGGTTCAGGAGCAAAGCATAACCCTCACTAGTGAGTCGCGTATTCTGGTTCAGGAGCAAAGCATAACCCTCCCTAGTGAGTCGCGTATTTTAGCAAAGCCTACCGCTCAAGAGGACCGGGCTATACCTCGTCAACCGCCGCACCTCTTGCCCCTTTCGGGTAAAACTATCCCAAACTAAAATACCTAATTAGTCAGTCAAAGCCAGAGCCAAATAGCACTTATGGTTGCACTATTTTCCTGGGTGGTCGCTCCATGGTCCTCTTCAGTCAGGGATCCTCCCTCCACCTTGATGATAGCAGTGATGTTATCCGATTTGGAAGGCTTGATGGGGCCGTGGGGAATATGATAAAACCCCAGATCATCCACTGCATAGCCTACAGCGAGTGCCACTGGCTTAGGCTTTTTCTTCATCGGACATTTAGCTGTCACATGCTCCTCACTTTCACAGATATTGCAAAACAATGGTGTGGTGCACTCAGCTGAAACATGGCCCTTTGAGCAGCACTTAAAACACCATGCTTCTTGCTTACCCTTTCCTGTTTTCTTCCTTTTCTCCCCAACCAGAGAATTTTCTTTTGAGCTTTCCACTGCAGCTTCTGTGTGAACAGCCTTTGAAGCAATGACCTGAACATTTGGAGGTTGAACCACCGGCTGTCCAATTGGTCGTGTACCATTAATGTCAGCTGAGCCATGCTGCACAAGGTTCTGTGCAAACATACCTTGAACGCCCAACATGCCTCCATCACTACTCTGTTGATTACCTTGAGCCCTGAACGGAAGCTCCTGACTGGAACCACGGCCTGCATAGTGTCTTCCCCTACCCCTGTCACGGCCTCGTCCCCGGTTCCTTGACCCTCCTCGTGCTGTTCCTTCAAATTGATTGAAGCCTCCAGTAGGATTTTGATGCTGACCCAAAGAAGCTTCAGAAAATTTTATCCCAACTCCCAATAGTAAAAATCCGTCCTCGCTAGGAGTCATTACTGTTCTACCCCCAACTTATCCATCATTTCCTCACAGTCCATCTTATCTGGGCTGTAATCATGTGTATAAGTTAACTCCATTTACTATGTTGATCAAAATCATGTATAAAATTTATATATGAAGAAGCTCGTTAAAAAGGAGTTTATTCGGTTCTAGGAACACCCTGCAACCATTTGAATATTAAGGACAAGCGAGTATCGAATGTTTGTATTATAACTTATATGTGTGGGTGTGGTAGGGATCCAACCCTGCCCAACTAACCGTATTGGGAAGGTCTTTGCCAAGTCGATCAGCTCACTTTTAGCCTTTCACGATTAGGTTGTATCATGCGGTGGATTGATCTAATCTGATTGGTGGTGTGGCCTCAAACGAGTTGTATCATGCGGTGGATTAACTTGTTTGTTATCATGCTTGACGGGTGCTGCTTTCGGCCTATGCATTCTTGTTTCAATGTAGATTCGTGACTGTGTTGTGGGTTCGTAACTAAACATTGAGTGCTTTTAGCTTTTCATGATTAGATTGTATCATGCGGTGGATTAATCTAATCTGATTGGTGGTGTGGTCTCGAACAAGTCGTATCATGCGGTGGATTAACTTGTTTGTTATCATGCTTGACGGGTGCTGCTTTCGGCCTATGCATTCTTGTTTCAATGTAGATTCGTGACTGTGTTGTGGGTTCGTAACTAAACATTGAGTGCTTTTAGCTTTTCATGATTAGATTGTATCATGCGGTGGATTAATCTAATCTGATTGGTGGTGTGGTCTCGAACAAGTCGTATCATGCGGTGGATTAACTTGTTTGTTATCATGCTTGACGGGTGCTGCTTTCGGCCTATGCATTCTTGTTTCAATGTAAATTCGCGACTGTGTTGTGGGTTCGTATTTAAACATTGAATGCTTTTAGCTTTTCATGGTTAGATTGTATCATGCGGTGGATTGATCTAATTTTGGTTGGTGGCGTGGTTTCAAACAAGTCGTATCATGCGGTGGATTAACTTGTTTGTTATCATGCTTGACGGGTGCTGCTTTCGGCCTATGCATTCTTGTTTCAATGTAAATTCGCGACTGTGTTGTGGGTTCGTATTTAAACATTGAATGCTTTTAGCTTTTCATGGTTAGATTGTATCATGCGGTGGATTGATCTAATTTTGGTTGGTGGCGTGGTTTCAAACAAGTCGTATCATGCGGTGGATTAACTTGTTTGTTATCATGCTTGACGGGTGCTGCTTTCGGCCTATGCATTCTTGTTTTCAATGTAAATTTGTGACTGTGTTGTGGGTTCGTAACTAAACATTGAGTGCTTTTAGCTTTTCATGATTAGATTGTATCATGCGGTGGATTGATCTAATTTTGGTTGGTGGCGTGGTTTCAAACAAGTCGTATCATGCGGTGGATTAACTTGTTTGTTATTACGCTTGACGGGTGCTGCTTTCGGCCTATGCATTCTTGTTTACTTTGGATTCACGATCACGACTCACCCTTTTATTTATTTTTCACATTATATTTGTACTCGATAATCGGTCATGGATATGTGCTGCTTTGCTTTGTGTAGTTAAAGACCGATCTATCGTCACGATGACGTCATGCGGTCGGCAATGCGATCTTTCTTACGTGCTTTTGCCGAATACGTACCGAATGCATGGATTATTGATAGATAGCTCGCCCGTAGCTATATATCGATCAAGACTGGCTTTGCGAGCCGTACAAATGGAACTGTCTGGTATCAAGCCGGCACGTTCCAGGTTTTTATCTAAACGTTTTCTTCCTTTGTTAGTTTTCAGGGAAAACTGACTGGCACGCCTCCGGAATTCGAAAGCCAGGGCCACGTGTGAAGCCAGCTGATTCGGCTTGCTGTGTGCTTGGCGCGAACTGCATATTTTGCGTCAACACACCTTTTGGCACGCCCGGTGGGACACTCAAGTTTTGAAGATGCCTGAATTAAAAGAATTGTTGGATGTCACTCTTGAAGAACTGACTGAAGAGCAACAACAGATGGTGAAAGCTGCTGTAGAGCAGTTCACTAAAAAGTGCTTGCTGTCTTTCGGCAAAAACAGGAGTGGTGCACCTTTTCTCAAGACAGAACTGCCAAGAGTCTTGCTGCCTGGACAGTCAGACATGAGCTCAGATGAAGAAAGAGAGCATTTTTCTTGCTTATTGTACAAGGCTCTGGGAGAAACAATGGCCAATCATAATACTGCATTCTTGAACAGTTTTCGATTGATAATGATCAGTATTTTTGGTCAGAGCGTGGATAAAACTTTTGAGCGGGAATATGGGCCACCTGGTGGACCAACGTACTTCAGTCCACACACAACAACTCAAAAGCCGCATGGAAAAGACAATGTTGGAGAAACTGGAGCTTATGGGACAAAAGATGCGAACGGTCGCCCAATTCAGCAAGATGATGTAGCCGATATTTACAACCAATTCCTCGAAAGAGCAGATCAAGAAGATGAGTATGAGGACAATGAAGAGGTAGCTGCAGCAGAAATAGTGTGGGGCAAAGAGCCGATTGCAGTGAATCAGAAGTGGATTAAACAGACCAAGGGCACATATGATTTTGATGTAACTAAGGCAGATAAATTGTTTGAGTTCCTGGTGAAAGAAGGCCGAATCAAATTGCCAGAGGGGCATTCTATGCTTCGGCCTGATGGAGTGAAAGACAAAAGATATTGTGGGTTTCATGATAGAAATTCTCATTCCATTAATGAATGCAGAGTCTTTAGGATGAGGATTCAGAAAGCTATCCAGGAAGGACATCTGAAGTTTGACAACAGAATGAAATTGGATAGCAATCCCTTCCCTCAGAATATGATTGGGTTTTCAATCAACATGGTGAATGCTGTTGCACCTGAAGAAAAGGGGAAGATGGAAGTTTTAACTTCGGAGAAGGCAAAACAAAGTGGCTCAGTTGATCCTACTCGGCAAGTCACAATTGAACAGATTCACAAAAAAGACTCTCGCTTCCCGAATGATCAATTTGAAATTAGGAAATCCTGCAAGCCTAGAGTCACTACACGTATCCTCCTTAACAAATGGAAACGTCAGCAAGAAAAGGAGCGTTACCAAAGGCATAGACGTGAAGAGGAGAAGAGGAGATACGAGGAAGAAAGATATAGGGAGGAACAAGAAGAGTATGCTCGAGAGCAGGAACGTGCGCATTGGGGGTGTGCATTCTTCAGACACTGTTGGAACGAAGGTTTGAAGCTTCCCACATGGAATAATTGTCCTGAATGCAATGATAGGTATGATGAATATAGGCAGGAAACTGTCAATCGCCGATCTGTCCATGAAAGAATTGGCAGGATGCATCCTAGTGATGATCGGCGTTTTAATGATCAACCAAGAAAGAGGCATGCTGATTACAGGTGGGTTGATCATGAAGAAGAAGAAGATCATGCTTATGTTTGGCAAGAAGGACAATGGTGTCCACCTGGCTTGAGGAAAAGCCAAAAGAGAAGAGTACAACGTTTGAGGAATCAAGAATTAAAGCAAGCAAGGCCTAAGATGAAATCAATATGGCGTCGAAAGGACAAGCCTGAAGAAGATGGTCATTCGGCTCCTACATGCATGGTATGCTTTTTGCCGAATGAATTTATGGCTCCCACTGATCAAGTTGTGCAGGAGGAAGCGTTGTCAGAGGTAGATGAAGTCGAACAGCTAATGGCACAATTGATGCTCAATAAGCAAGCTGTCTTTGAAAAGCCAATCCAGAATCGACATATGAAGCCATTATATTTGAAAGGATTTGTCAATGGGAAGCCTTTAACCAAGATGTTCGTCGATGGTGGAGCTGCTGTGAATGTGATGCCATATACTACATTTAGGAAGCTTGGCATGGGCCCTGGAGATTTAACACCAACGAGCATAATTCTAAATGATTTTGCTGGAAATCCTTCAGACACCAAAGGCTGTGTTCATGTAGAACTGATGATTGGATCCAAAGTGCTGCTCACAACTTTCTTTGTCATTGAGGGCAAAGGGGCATATAGTTTGCTGCTTGGAAGAGATTGGATTCATGCAAATTGCTGTATCCCATCAACCATGCATCAACAGCTCATTCAGTGGATAGATGATGAGGTGGAGATTGTCCAAGCAGATGATTCAATAAGCGTGGCAAATATGGAACCAGCTTTTTGGGAATATCAAGGCATAGATTGTTTCTCAGGCAAAGACTGGGGAGAAGGTCCTGTTGCACCAGCCAGCAGTGATCAACAGCCGATCGAAGCAGTCGGCTCTCATAGTAATTTTTAATGGAGAATCCAATTGATGGAACTGATGGAAAATTAGGACGTGGATTTGTGTCGGCCGATAAATTGGAAGAAGTGGACATTGGAGATGGTGACAAGCCAAGGCCGACATTTATCAGTGCTAACTTGGATTCGGTTTTCAAAGAAAAGTTGGTGACATTGTTAAAAGAATACAAGGACTGCTTTGCTTGGGATTATTCGGAGATGCCCGGTCTAGACCGTTCAATTGTTGAGCATCGGTTGCCGATCAAACCTGGTTACAGGCCTTACAAGCAACCACCCCGAAAAATCTACAAGGAAGAAGTGTTGGCCGATGTGAAAAAAGAGATTGAAAGATTAATAGATGCAAATTTCATTCGGCCATGTAAATACGCGGATTGGATCTCTAATATCGTTCCTGTCTATAAGAAAAATGGAAAAATGAGGGTTTGCATAGATTTTAGAGATCTAAACAAGGCTACACCCATGGATGGATATCCAATGCCTATTGCTGATTCATTGGTTGATGCTGCTGCTGGATACAAAGTGCTCAGTTTCATGGACGGTAACGCAGGATACAATCAGATTTATATGGCATTGGAAGATATAGTAAAGACAGCTTTCAGATGTCCTGGACACATAGGGTTGTTTGAGTGGGTTGTCATGACCTTTGGATTGAAAAATGCCGGTGCAACTTATCAAAGGGCTATGAATTATATTTTTCATGAGTTGATCGGCAAGATTGTGGAAATATATATTGATGATGTAGTGATCAAGTCACTGGATCATGAGTCTCATTTGGCCGACATAAGGAAAACTCTAGAATGCACCAGGAAACATGGGCTTAAGATGAACCCGAACAAGTGTGCTTTTGGAGTTTCAGCTGGAGAGTTTCTGGGGAGAAAAGAAGACATGAAGAAGAAAGACACAGGGAGGAACAAGAAGAGTATGCTCGAGAGCAGGAACGAGCGCATTGGGGGTGTGCATTCTTCAGACACTGTTGGAACGAAGGTTTAAAGCTGCCTAAACTAACAAAGGGATAAAAACGTTTAGATCAAAACCTGGAACGTGCCGGGTGAGACCAGACAGTTCCAAATTTACGGCATTGAAGCCAATCTTGAAAGACATATAGGCTTAGAGGATTCTCCCACTTCAGATCGGCTATTCGGAAACCGAAGATCTTTCTGGCGAATCTGTTCAATTGTGATCTGCCGAGTGGGATCAACTGAGCCATCCTGTCTTGCCTTCCTTGAGGTTAAAACTTTCAATCTTCCCTTTTCTCCAGATGGAACAGCATTCACCATGTTAACCGAGAACCCGATCATATTCTGAGGGAAAGGGTTACTGTCCAGTTTCATCTTGTTGTCGAATTTCAGATGTCCTTCCTGGATAGCTTTCTGAATCCTCATCCTAAAGACTCTGCATTCATTAATGGAATGAGAATTTCTATCATGAAACCCACAGTACCTCTTATCTTTCACTCCATCGGGCCGAAGCATAGAATGCCCCTCTGGCAATTTGATTCGGCCTTCCTTTTAGCCGAATACCTTGTCTCCGGGTCTAGTAACTTTCGGCTAAGGTATGCAACTACTCTTTCCTTCCCTTCAAATTCTTGAATAAGGGCCGATCCAATAGTTTGGGCATCGGCCGCCACGTACAACTTGAAAGGCTTGTTCAATTGTGGAGGCACCAATACTGGTGGCTTCTTCATGTACTCTTTTATTTCATCAAAAGCCTTCTGTTGTTCGTCACCCCACACAAACTTCTGATCCTTTTTTATTTTCAATAGTGAGGAAAAAGGCAACACCTTCTGTGACAAGTTTGAGATGAATCTCCTCACAAAATTTACCTTGCCAAGCAGTGATTGTAACTCTTTAAGATTAGTTGGAGGAACAATTTCATCAATTGCCTTCATGCTTTTCTTACCAACTCCTATTCCTCCTTCATGTATCAAAAATCCCAGAAACTCTCCAGCCGAAACTCCAAAAGCACACTTGTTCGGGTTCATTTTAAGCCCATGCTTCCTGGTGCATTCTAGAGTTTTCCTTATGTCAGCCAAATGGGACTCATGATCCAATGACTTGATCACTACATCATCAATATATATTTCCACAATCTTGCCGATCAACTCATGAAAAATATAATTCATAGCCCTTTGATAAGTTGCACCAGCATTTTTCAATCCAAAGGTCATGACAACCCACTCAAACAACCCTATGTGTCCAGGACACCTGAAAGCTGTCTTTACTATATCTTCTAATGCCATAAAAATCTGATTGTATCCTGCATTACCATCCATGAAACTGAGCACTTTGTATCCAGCAGCAGCATCAACCAATGAATCAGCAACAGGCATTGGATATCCATCCATGGGTGTAGCCTTGTTTAGATCTCTAAAATCTATGCAAACCCTCATTTTTCCATTTTTCTTATAGACAGGAACAATATTAGAGATCCAATCCGCGTACTTACATGGCCGAATGAAATTTGCATCTAGTAATCTTTCAATCTCCTTTTTCACATCGGCCAACACTTCTTCCTTGTAGATTTTTCGGGGTGATTGCTTGTAAGGCCTGTAACCAGGTTTGATCGGCAACCGATGTTCAACAATAGAACGGTCTAGACCGGGCATCTCCGAATAATCCCAAGCAAAGCAGTCCTTGTATTCCTTTAACAATGTTACCAACTTTTCTTTGAAAACCGAATCCAAGTTAGCACTGATAAATGTCGGCCTTGGCTTGTCACCATCTCCAATGTCCACTTCTTCTAATTTATCGGCCGACACAAATCCACGCCCTAATTTTCCATCAGTTCCATCAATTGGATTTTCCATCAAAAATTACTATGAGAGCCGACTGCTTCGATCGGCTGTTGATCACTGCTGGCTGGTGCAACAGGACCTTCTCCCCAGTCTTTGCCTGAGAAACAATCTATGCCTTGATACTCCCAAAAAGCTGGTTCCATATTTGCCACGCTTATTGAATCATCTGCTTGGACAATCTCCACCTCATCATCTATCCACTGAATAAGCTGTTGATGCATAGTAGATGGAATACAACAATTTGCATGAATCCAATCTCTTCCAAGCAGCAAGCTATATGCCCCTTTGCCCTCAATGACAAAGAAAGTTGTGAGCAGCACTTTGGATCCAATCATCAGTTCTACATGAACACAGCCTTTGGTGTCTGAAGGATTTCCAGCAAAATCATTTAGAATTATGCTCGTTGGTGTTAAATCTCCAGGGCCCATGCCAAGCTTCCTAAATGTAGTATATGGCATCACATTCACAGCAGCTCCACCATCGACGAACATCTTGGTTAAAGGCTTCCCATTGACAAATCCTTTCAAATATAGTGGCTTCATGTGTCGATTCTGGATTGGCTTTTCAAAGACAGCTTGCTTATTGAGCATCAATTGTGCCATTAGCTGTTCGACTTCATCTACCTCTGACAACGCTTCCTCCTGCACAACTTGATCAGTGGGAGCCATAAATTCATTCGGCAAAAAGCATACCATGCATGTAGGAGCCGAATGACCATCTTCTTCAGGCTTGTCCTTTCGACGCCATATTGATTTCATCTTAGGCCTTGCTTGCTTTAATTCTTGATTCCTCAAACGTTGTACTCTTCTCTTTTGGCTTTTCCTCAAGCCAGGTGGACACCATTGTCCTTCTTGCCAAACATAAGCATGATCTTCTTCTTCTTCATGATCAACCCACCTGTAATCAGCATGCCTCTTTCTTGGTGTTCGGGATTCCTCAGACAATTACCACTGATCAAGGAACTCAGTTTACATCTTCAGAGTTTAAAGATTTTGCTGAAAGCATGGGGATCAAATTGTTGAATTCTTCTCCTTATTATGCTCAAGCCAATGGACAGGCAGAAGCTTCCAACAAGATCATGATTAAAATCATACAGAAGAAAATTGATCAAAAGCCAAGGAGGTGGCATTCGGTACTCAATGAAGCATTGTGGGCTTACCGAATGGCTCCTCATGGGGCTACAAAAACGTCTCCTTATGAACTAGTGTATGGACATCATGCCATTTTGCCATGGGAATTACAAACAGAGTCAAGGAGAATACAGTTGCAGAAATATTTAAGTTCTAAAGATTACAGTAACTTGATGATGGACGAATTGGAGGATTTGCATATGATTCGTCTCAAAGCCTTGGAAAATATTGAGAAAAATAAGATGCGAGTTGCCAAATATTACAACAAGAAGGTAAAAGTCAGGCAATTTGCAGAAGGAGATTTGGTTTGGAAAGCGATATTGCCGATTGGTACTAAATACAGTACATTCGGTAAGTGGTCACCAAATTGGGAAGGTCCTTTCAGAGTGGTTAGATGCGTGCCTGGAAATGCATATATTTTGAAGACATTATTGGGAGAAGAATTCACTGCTGCTATAAACGGAAGATATTTGAAGAAATACTATCCTAGCGTTGAGATTGATCGTTGATTAAAACACAATGGAAATAGCCGGCATTCGGGAAGAAGCCGCCTTCAGAACAAAAATTTTCAACAGAGGAAAAATGGCCAATACTAGATTGTATTGCCCTTAGTGCTAACAATATACATCATCAATTCAGTGAAGATATCACAGAGGGATCACAAAAGATAAGCTTTATTGCCGAAATTCAATAATCCCTAGTACAAACTACTGAGACAAATTGTTCAAGACAGACTGGGAATGAACTGAGTCGGCAATCAAGGTGTTCAAGATCATCGATGCTTCCGCAGAAGTCCAAACGTGACGGAAAGAATTTCGATTGTTGCGGAAGCTACTATTTACATTCAATCATCCCTAGTATAAACTAATCAAACAGCTTGTTCAAGACAGACTGGGGATGGATTGAATCGGCGACGGCAGCGCCATGGCCCTCGAGGCGCTCGATGGAGACGTCGATGTCATCGATATCTTCTGGGTTGCCGCCAGCAAAACCGGCCGGGAGTTCGGAGTAGTCGCGGCCGGTGTGCGTCGACATGGCAACGAGACCCGTAGCGACGCCCAGGCGAACGCCATGGGAGGCCACCTCGTCGACACGGCCTGCCACCGCACCAAGGCGTGCCTCGGGTGTGTCCCCTTGGGCGTTCACCTTGTCCGCCAGCTCCTCCACCAGCGCCTTCAGTCGATCAAGTTCAGCATCACGCGCTGCAAGGTTACAAGGGGATAACAGATTAATATCATTTGGAGGACGAGATTGAAATTGAGCAGATTGCAGGACTCACCATCAATGACTTCGAGCAGCTGCTTGCGCTCGTGCTGCCATTCAAGGTCAGCAATCCCGGCTTGCTTGGAGATGACCTCCAACTCGCGGCGAGTGTCGTCACGCTCCGCTTTGAATCGGCGAGCATCGCCGTCCGTGTAGCGGTAGTCGTCCGATTCGAGAGATCGATTGGAGTCCCATTTGGCTGACATAAGGAAAACTCTAGAATGCACCAGGAAGCATGGGCTTAAAATGAACCCGAACAAGTGTGCTTTTGGAGTTTCGGCTGGAGAGTTTCTGGGATTTTTGATACATGAAGGAGGAATAGGAGTTGGCAAGAAAAGCATGAAGGCAATTGATGAAATTGTTCCTCCAACTAATCTTAAAGAGTTACAATCACTGCTTGGCAAGATAAATTTTGTGAGAAGATTCATATCAAACTTGTCACAAAAGGTGTTGCCCTTTTCCTCAAGTGGGCGAATCCTTTAAACCTAGAGTTACTACACGTATTCTCCTCAACAAATGGCAGCGTCAGCAAGAAAAAGAGCGTTTTCAAAGGCGTAAATACGAGGAGGAGAAAAGAAGGCGCGAAGAAGAAAGGTTTGAGGAAGAACAAGAAGAATATATCCGGGAACAGGAACGTGTGCATTGGGGGTGTGCATTCTTCAGACACTGTTGGAACGAAGGTTTAAAGCTGCCTACAAAGAATAACTGTCCTGAGTGCAATAATGGGTATGTCGAACATAGGCAAAATGTTGCCAATCGCCGATCTGTCCATGAAAGAATTGGTAGGATGCATCTTAGTGATGATCGGCGTTTTGATGATCAACCAAGAAAGAGACATGCGAAAGCCCGGGCCACGTTTGAAGCCAGCTTTGTTCGGCTTGCTGTGTGCTTGGCGTGAGGTGCGGATTTTACGTCAACACACTTTTTGGCACGCCCGGTGGGACCCACAAGCTTCGAAGATGCCTGAATTAAAAGACATTCTGGATGTCACTTTTGAAGAATTGTCTGATGAACATCAACAAATGGTAAAGACTGCTGCAGATCAGTTCATCAAGAAATGCTTGCTGTCTTTTGCTAAGAACAGGAGTGTGCACCGTTTCTCAAGTCAGATCTGCCAAGAGTTCTTCTGCCGGGACAATCTGATCTTACTGAAGATGAAGAAAGGGAGAAGTTCTCTGGCTTGTTGTACAAGGCTTTAGGAGAAACAATGACCAATCATAATGCTGCATTCCTGAACAGTTTTCGGCTCATACTGGTCAACATCTTTGGACAACACGTGGATAAACCTTTTGAGCAAGCGCATGGACAACTTGGTGGACCAACATATTTCAATATTCAAGCATCGGTCCCAAAACGTCATGGTAAAGGTATTGAAGAAACTGAAGTTTCTGGAACCAAAGACGCGAGTGGACAGCCGATTCAACAAGAGCTTCAGCATGCATTGCCGAAACCTCGTACATATGGTGATATGGCATTCGGCACCACGGGAAATCTACCTGCTTCTGCTTACAAGATATCCCCTCTGAACAACAGGCTGCAAAGGGATGTGTATGGGAACGGATATTCAGAGTTCATGGATTACAATACTATTGATGCTCTCCCGAATCCCGGGTATGTTGGTACTACAGGGATGCCTGCTGGGAGACCAGGGAATCAAGATACCAATATTGACCTCATGGTGCAAAAAATGACCGATGTATTGCAAAATCAATTCGGTCTGAAACCTAAAAATCAGGGGTACATGTACTCGTCTCCTTTCCCAGAATGGTACCAAAGGGTATCATTGCCGAATAGAGTCAAGGTGCCTACAGAGTTTACTAAGTTCTCAGGACAAGACGATACTAGCACTGTGGAACATATAGCTCGATATATGATGCAGCTTGGGGAAGCTTCAGCAGATGAGGCTTTCAGAATCAGATACTTTCCTTTGTCACTGACGGGTCCAGCTTTTACATGGTTTGCTTCTTTGCCTGCTCAGTCAATTTGTACTTGGAAAGACCTGGAGCAGAAATTCCATGCTCATTACTACATTGGCAGTACCGAGAAAAAGTTGGTTGATTTGACCAGCTTAAGGCAGAGGAATAATGAAACACCTACAGAGTTCCTCAGGAGGTTTAGGGAAACTAAGAGTATGTGCTTTTCTCTGAACATACCTGATGACCAGCTGGCTGGTATGGCTGTAGCTGGCATGCTGCCTGCCATTCGGGAGAAGCTGTTCGGGATGGAGTTTGATGATTTGGGCCAGTTGTCGCACAGATTGGCCTTGATGAGTAACCAGGCGTATGGTTTCAAGAAAGACGTCAGATTTGCTAAAAATAATGATGTAGCTGACATCTATAACCAATTCCTTGAAAGAGCAGATCAAGAAGATGAGTATGAAGATAGCGAGGAAATAGCTGCAGCAGAGATAGTGTGGAGCAAAGAACCAGTTACAATGACTCAAAGATGGATCAAACAGATGAAAGGAACATATGATTTTGATGTGACTAAGGCAGACAAATTGTTTGAGTTCCTGGTGAAAGAAGGCCGAATCAAATTGCCAGAGGGGCATTCTATGCTTCGGCCCGATGGAGTGAAAGATAAGAGGTACTGTGGGTTTCATGATAGAAATTCTCATTCCATTAATGAATGCAGAGTCTTTAGGATGAAGATTCAGAAAGCTATCCAGGAAGGACATTTGAAATTCGACAACAAAATGAAACTGGACAGTAACCCTTTCCCTCAGAATATGATCGGGTTCTCGGTTAATATGGTAAATGCTGTTCCATCTGGAGAAAAGGGAAGATTGAAAGTTTTAACCTCAAAGAAGGCAGGGCAGGATGGTTCAGTTGATCCTACTCGGCAGATCACAATGGAACAAATTCGCCGGAAAAATCTTCGGTTCCCGAATAGCCGATTTGAAGTGGGAGAATCCTTTAAACCTAGAGTTACTACACGTATTCTCCTCAACAAATGGCAGCGTCAGCAAGAAAAAGAGCGTTTTCAAAGGCGTGAATACGAGGAGGAGAAAAGAAGGCGCGAAGAAGAAAGGTTTGAGGAAGAACAAGAAGAGTATGCTCGAGAGCAGGAACGAGCGCATTGGGGGTGTGCATTCTTCAGACACTGTTGGAACGAAGGTTTAAAGCTGCCTACAAAGAATAACTGTCCTGAGTGCAATAATGGGTATGTCGAACATAGGCAAAATGTTGCCAATCGCCGATCTGTCCATGAAAGAATTGGTAGGGTGCATCTTAGTGATGATCGGCGTTTTGATGATCAACCAAGAAAGAGACATGCTGATTGCAGATGGATTGATCATGAGGAAGAAGACCGTGAGTATGTTTGGCAAAAAGGACAGTGGTGTCCACCTGGTTTAAGAAGGAGTCAGAAGAGAAGAGTTCAACGCCTGAGGAATCAAGAATTAAAGCAAGCAAGGCCTAGGATGAAATCGATATGGCTCCCAAAAGACAGGCCTGACGAACATAGTCATTCGGCTCCTACATGCATGGTATGTTTCTTGCCGAATGAATTCATGGCTCCAGCTAACCAAATTGTACAGGAAGAGGTATTGCCCGATATAGATGACGCCGAACAATTTGGGTTAATGGCACAATTGATGTTGAACAAACAAGCTGTTTTTGAGAAGCCAACCCAGAATCGGCACATGAAGCCACTGTACTTGAAGGGATATGTTAATGGCAAACCATTGACCAAGATGTTTGTCGATGGAGGAGCTGCTGTCAATGTAATGCCATACACCACATTCAGGAAGCTTGGTATGGGCCTTAGAGATTTGACACCAACGAGCATAATTCTAAATGATTTTGCTGGAAATCCTTCGGACACCAAGGGATGCGTGCATGTTGATCTGATGATTGGGTCCAAGACTCTGCTTACGACTTTCTTTGTCATTGAGGGCAAAGGGGCATATAGCTTGCTGCTTGGAAGAGATTGGATTCATGCAAATTGTTGTATTCCATCTACTATGCATCAACAGCTTATTCAGTGGATAGATGATGAGGTGGAGATTGTCCAAGCAGATGATTCAATAAGCGTGGCAAATATGGAACCAGCTTTCTGGGAATATCAAGGCATAGATTGTTTCTCAGGCAAAGACTGGGGAGAAGGTCCTGTGGCACCAGCCAGCAGTGATCAACAGCCGATCGAAGCAGTCGGCTCTCATAGTAATTTTTGATGGAAAATCCAATTGATGGAACTGATGGAAAATTAGGACGTGGATTTGTGTCGGCCGATAAATTAGAAGAAGTGGACATTGGAGATGGTGACAAGCCAAGGCCGACATTTATCAGTGCTAACTTGGATTCGGTTTTCAAAGAAAAGTTGGTAACATTGTTAAAGGAATACAAGGACTGCTTTGCTTGGGATTATTCGGAGTTCTTGTATGTCGTGCTGAGGAGAGCTTGGAAGGTTCTTTGGTGGAGATGAGGCTTCTGGCTGAGGTACATCAGGTAGGGCTGAAGCTGGTTCTTGATGAAAAGAAGAGTTCTCCAAGATTGGGTCCATTGAGATTTGCTCTGAGACTGAAAAAGAATCAATGCCGATGGAGAGGAACTTTAAAGACAAAATAGTGAGAAATTTTACCAATCCCTGAAGCATCGGCAGGTTCTGTGCTAATGGCCGATTGTTGTGATTTGGCCTGAAATCATAAAGGAATAGAAGTGAGCAGACTGAAATTAGCATTTTACTCGAGGAAGGAGAAATTTGACCTGTGCAATTCTTTTGTTGCTTGTTCTTTTCTTCTTTATAGCCGAAGGGGCAGTTAGAGAAGAAATCTTTCTCTTGGTAGAAGGTGGTGCAGCAAGAGTTGGATCCAGACTGGCAGGCCTGGACATTATTTGAGCTAAAGAAGGAGAGAGATGCCCCAGAATAGATATTGGGCCAGCGATGTTATATACAATTGCTCTAGCCAGAGGGGCAGGGACTGTGTCCAACAGAATAACAGAATCAAAAGGCGATGAAAGAGGGTGTTATTGGAAAAACAGATGGATTATAAGCATATTTACTTCTCCTTCAGAACAAAAATTTCCGATAAAGGAAAAATGACATCATGGATGTCACTTTGGAAGAATTGTCTGAAGAGCATCAACAGATGGTAAAGGCTGCTGCTAGTCAATTCATTAACAAATGTTTACTGTCTTTCGCCAAGAACAGGAGTGGTGCACCTTTTCTCAAGTCCGATCTGCCAAGAGTTCTCCTTCCTGGGCAATCTGATCTTACTGAAGAAGAAGAGAGGGAGAGATTCTCGGGCTTGTTATACAAAGCTTTGGGAGAGACAATGACCAATCACAATGCTGCGTTCTTAAACAGTTTTCGGCATACAATGATAAGCATTTTTGGTCAGCATGTGGATAAACCCTTTGAGCAGACACATGGGCAATTGGGTGGCCCGACATACTTCAATGTTCAAGCACCAGTTCAGAAACCACATGGTAAAGGAAATGCTGATGAAACTGGAGGTTCTGGTGTTAAAGATATAAATGGACAACCGATTCGGCAAGATCCTCAGCTTGCACTGCCGAAAACTCGCACATACGGTGATATGGCATTCGGCACCACAGGGAATCCGCCTGCTTCTGCTTACAAGATATCTCCCTTGAACAACAGACTGCAGAGGGATTTATATGGAAACGGATATTCAGAGTTTATGGATTACAATGCTATCGACGCTCTCCCGAATCCTGGATATGTTGGTACTGCAGGTATGCTTGCTGGGAGACCAGGGAATCAAGACACCAGTATTGACCTCATGGTGCAAAAGATGACCGATGTATTGCAAAATCAATTCGGTCTGAAGCCTAAAAATCAGGGATACATGTACTCGTCTCCTTTCCCTGAATGGTACCAAAGGGTATCATTGCCGAATAGAGTCAAGGTGCCTACAGAGTTTACTAAATTTTCAGGACAAGATGATACAAGTACTGTGGAACATATAGCTCGATATCTGATGCAGCTTGGAGAGGCTTCGGCAGATGAGGCTTTCAGAATTAGATACTTTCCTTTGTCACTGACGGGTTCAGCTTTTACGTGGTTTGCTTCTTTGCCTGCTCAGTCGATTTGTACTTGGAAAGACCTGGAACAGAAATTCCATGCTCATTACTACATTGGCAGTACCGAGAAAAAGTTGGTTGATTTGACCAGCTTAAGGCAGAGGAATAATGAAACACCTACAGAGTTCCTCAGGAGGTTTAGGGAAACTAAGAGTATGTGCTTTTCTCTGAACATACCTGATGACCAGCTGGCTGGTATGGCTGTAGCTGGCATGCTGCCTGCCATTCGGGAGAAGCTGTTCGGGATGGAGTTTGATGATTTGGGCCAGTTGTCGCACAGATTGGCCTTGATGAGTAACCAGGCGTATGGTTTCAAGAAAGATGTCAGATTTGCTAAAAATAATGATGTAGCTGACATTTATAACCAATTCCTTGAAAGAGCAGATCAAGAAGATGAGTATGAAGATAGCGAGGAAATAGCTGCAGCAGAGATAGTGTGGAGCAAAGAACCAGTTACAATGACTCAAAGATGGATCAAACAGATGAAAGGAACATATGATTTTGATGTGACTAAGGCAGACAAATTGTTTGAGTTCCTGGTGAAAGAAGGCCGAATCAAATTGCCAGAGGGGCATTCTATGCTTCGGCCCGATGGAGTGAAAGATAAGAGGTACTGTGGGTTTCATGATAGAAATTCTCATTCCATTAATGAATGCAGAGTCTTTAGGATGAAGATTCAGAAAGCTATCCAGGAAGGACATTTGAAATTCGACAACAAAATGAAACTGGATAGTAACCCTTTCCCTCAGAATATGATCGGGTTCTCGGTTAATATGGTAAATGCTGTTCCATCTGGAGAAAAGGGAAGATTGAAAGTTTTAACCTCAAAGAAGGCAGGGCAGGATGGTTCAGTTGATCCTACTCGGCAGATCACAATTGAACAGATTCGCCAGAAAGATCTTCGGTTCCCGAATAGCCGATTTGAAGTGGGCGAATCCTTTAGACCTAGAGTTACTACACGTATTCTCCTCAACAAATGGCAGCGTCAGCAAGAAAAAGAGCGTTTTCAAAGGCGTGAATACGAGGAGGAGAAAAGAAGGCGCGAAGAAGAAAGGTTTGAGGAAGAACAAGAAGAGTATGCTCGAGAGCAGGAACGAGCGCATTGGGGGTGTGCATTCTTCAGACACTGTTGGAACGAAGGTTTAAAGCTGCCTACAAGGAATAACTGTCCTGAGTGCAATAATGGGTATGTCGAACATGGGCAAAATGTTGCCAATCGCCGATCTGTCCATGAAAGAATTGGTAGGGTGCATCTTAGTGATGATCGGCGTTTTGATGATCAACCAAGAAAGAGACATGCTGATTGCAGATGGATTGATCATGAGGAAGAGGACCGTGAGTATGTTTGGCAAAAAGGACAGTGGTGTCCACCTGGTTTAAGAAGGAGTCAGAAGAGAAGAGTTCAACGCCTGAGGAATCAAGAATTAAAGCAAGCAAGGCCTAGGGTGAAATCAATATGGCTCCCAAAAGACAGGCCTGACGAACATGGTCATTCGGCTCCTACGTGTATGGTATGTTTTCTGCCGAATGAATTCATGGCTCCAGCTAACCAAATTGTACAGGAAGAGGAATTGCCTGATATAGATGATGCCGAACGATTTGGGTTGATGGCACAATTGATGTTGAGTCTGGTCTCACCCGGCACGTTCCAGGTTTTGATCTAAACGTTTTTATCCCTTTGTTAGTTTTCAGGCAAACTGACTGGCACGCTTTCGGATTCATACGCCCAGGGCCACGTGTGAAGCCAGCTGATTCGGCTTGCTGTGTGCTTGGCGCGAACTGCATATTTTGCGTCAACAAGAGCCACATAGCACTTATGGTTGCACTGTTTTCCTAAGTGGTCGCTCCATGTTCCAATTAAAAGATGTGATCTTGTCATTATTTAATTAAAAGATAATAGTGGAACATAGAGTGGGGGTTTCATTAGACCAATCCCAGTTGAACAACTAAGCATCATCTACCAGTCAAATTAATTTAATGACCCAGCTGCAAGGTATGGTAAAACAGACTAGGAAATCCTTAATGGGACCCAGCAATATTAATGCAAGCGATAAATAAACAGTGTAATTAAAATGCATGTCATTTAGTTACAAATGAGCATGATCAAGGAATACTTGCCTTCTTCCCAACCTTGCTGCTCAAACTCTTCAACAGCTGGTTCTTCAAACACTTCCTCGAACGACATGTTTCCTATATGCATCACACGAACACATACATGAAAACAATACAATAAATAAGAAATAGTACACCAAACAATTCCAACAGAAGCAAACAACAGCACAAAACTATTCTACGCATTACCATGAATGTGTGAGCGCGAGAATCGCTAAAATCGGAGTTAAAACGCAAAATATATGGCTTTTCTAAGGTTCAGGGACTTGCTGGCAAAGTTTTAATACTTCCAGGGGCTTAACTGCAAGAAACTGAGGGCTAAAACATAATTTTGTATAAAAACTTGAGGGTTTTCATGCAAAAGGGTAAAACTTGGGCCTCGGGTGAAATTTTAAAACTTGCAGGGGCTAAACCGAAAGAAAAAGGACCTAAGTTGAATTATTTTTGAACTACGCTAGGACTCCGGGTTAATTTCCAAAACTTGGAGGGCCTTTTTGCAAAACCACCCTAGTTGACCGGTATGCGGCTGATTGACTCGAAGCTCGGGCGCTTGTGGACCGTTCGATCCAGATCGGATGGCCGAGATTGGATCGGCGGAGGGGCTCGCCGGCTGGGGAAGCAGAGCGGCGGCGCCGCTGGCGCCCACGGCGGCGCTTCGCCGTCAAACATGCGAACTCGTGCTAGAGAGCACCAAAACATGCAGGGATTGGACGGGAAGCAAGGGGAGGAAGTGGCGAGCTCACCCCGGGACTTCTTGGCGGAGGAGGAGCGTCGACGGCGGCCGGCGACAAGAATGGCGGGCGGCGGCTCTGCAAGAACGACGATGAGCAATTTTAGGTAAGGGCATGGCCAAAAGTCGGAGCTAGAACACCCTGGGGAGCTTCGGGACTTCAACGCGAACCTCTAGGGTGCTTCACAGAGGAGAAAAGGCGGCGCGGCGATGAAACCCCGTGCGGCGGCGGCGACCTTAAAGAAGCGGCGGCGGCGGTGAGTTGCGCTTGGGTTTCGCGAGCTGGGGCGGCGCGCGAGAGTAGAGGGGAATAGAGGGGCTAGGGCGGCGCGCTAGATTAAAGGGCGGGGCGCCTAGGCGTGCGTGCCCGAGTCGGAGGAGGCGGCGCGGCCGAGCCCTGGTCGGACTCGAGTCCGACTCGGGAAGAAGGTCCTGACAGGCGGGCCCCGCCTGTCAGCGACGCGGGAGAGACGGGAAAGGGGTGGGCCGGCGCGGGGAGATGGGCCGCGAAGGAACTTGGGCCGGCTGACCGAGAAGAGAAGTAAAGGGGGCAAACTCGGACTGGCCAAGAGTTGGAGGGGCAAAAGTAGACTCGACAGGAAAAACTTTTCTATGGCTCAAACAAAATCAAAATTGAATTCGAATTTAAACAGAAATTAACTTCCAACTTAATTTAACAGCAAGCAAAAGACAAATGCAACAACATGAATGCATCAACAACTTATTTTGACTAAAATTATTTAATATGATATTTAAATTCAATTATTTCACAAAAATTCCAATTAAATCTCAGAGAATTTATTTGGACCTTAATAAATCCTAGAAAATTTCAGAAAGTTGCTACAATTTAATTGTGATGAATTTTAGGGTGTTACAGTAGTCTAATAAATTTGTCGTAAGATTATATGCTGGCCTTGATCCAATTAGTTAAATCATATGCTAATCATAAACTGCAGGTTCCCCGACGTTGGTGACATCTAAACCAGTAATAAATGGTGTTTGGTATGAAACTCGTCTGGACGATGGGAAATTCGGCCTGCATGATATTAGCAAACGTAATTCATTCTGCTTGCAACAGAAGTGTATGGAGAACAGATTGTGGATTGGTGGAAAGGATGATTGGTTTGTCGTCACAGATGGCTACAATGCATTGCATCTATTGAACCCCATTACATGTGACATTATGTCAATGCCTTCCTTAAACACAATAGATGATGCAGATGTTTACCCCAACCTCCAAACTGGTAGAACTAAGGAGGGCAAGTTGTTTGTCCGTCGGGTTGTGTTGGCTCAGACACCGACAAGCCCAAAGGGATTCTTGGCTATTGCCCTGTTTGCAGGTGGCTTGGTTGCTTACACGTCCAGGGAGCATACTTTATGCATAAGGTTAAGAAACCCCGGTGAATGTAGTGGCAGACATACTCGAGGTGCTCGTGTGTTCATGGATGCAATTGTGTACAACACAAATGTGGTTGCCGTGGACACAGATGGTGACATGTGTACATGGATCTTGGACGGTAAGACCAACAACCCGACCAAGTTGATATCACCTATTGTTACTGTGAGAGAAAACTCCGAGGAGCGCGTATTCTACCTAGCACCATCTCCTAGCGGTGATATTATGCTGATTTGTCTGAATGGATCAAAAAACATACGTATGGAGAATAATCTCAGGCTCCTGGTCAGTTGGCATGATGAAAATGAAAGTATAGAATCGACGTTAGTCCATGAATTTGATGAGACTAGGGGAACATGGAAGAAAATAAACTCATTTGGTCATGGCTGGTCACTTTTCCTAGGATTAAACTATCCATTCTACGGCGCATGGAGTCGTATAAAGCCAGACAGTATCTATGTGGCTAATCTGCTTGAAAAAGATGCCGTCATTGTCAGTATGGTGAATGAAAATGGCAATATAATGGATATTAATGAATATCCGAGGAAAGAATTACAACCTTTGGTCTATGATATATCAATGTGCACACTGATGTGGTTTCGCCTAACTATTCCATCAAATCCTAGATACCTCTTATGACTTAATTTTTATTGGTACTTGTATTAGTTGTGCAAAACCGTGTAATAAAATTAGTTATTCGAATCTTTTTAATACCAGGTGTGCTATTACGAACTCAGCTTCATTTGGCCAAACTTTAAACTATGTCATATCCATCCTTTGTATGAACGGAAGTGAACTGTGTGGATTGGGTTGTATATCCATTCTATGTGTATACTACTACTTAATGATACCTTACTGTGATAAAATTTTGTAGGATTATTTACTATTCGTGTCTCTATGAAGTTTCCATCAATTAATAATTTGCACTATATATAAATCAATAGAGGCATAGCAATTACACAATAATCAACCATGGTTTTGTAGCCCACCATCCATTTCTTTCATTGACTTCGGTGTGACCCTACAATCGTTAAACTTGAATTTTTCGTGTGCTCTATTTATCTTGCTCCGTGTATCGTACCCGTAGCAACGCACGGGCATTTACCTAGTTAGTCCATAATTTACTACAGTAATTCTACAGTAACCATCCTCTAATCGTGCGGTCAAATACCTCATTAGATTTGTCTCGTGAATTAATCCGGGGTTGTGAAGATAGTTTTGTAAACTGACTTTATTTAATACCCTTAATTATTGGTCAAACGGGGGTGAAAAAAAATTTTCACCCCAAAGAAACACAGCCATGTCCCTGATATACGGGTGTTGTGGTACCATCCTGGGCATAACAATTTCGCTATACCAAAATCGCTTATCTTAGGACTCATATCAGAATCCAGAAGAATGTTGCTTGGTTTTAAATCCCTGTGCACAATGCATAGCTCATGCGTGTGTAGATAGAGAAGGCCCTGGGCTATCCCTTCAATTTTATGGAAGCATGACAGCCAGTCAAGTGATGCGCTTCTTCTGTCATCTGCAAAGTTAATTATAAGAAACACAATCAGAGACAACACCGCTATAACATATAAAATGGGTCCTCCTTCCTATTGATTTAGAATAAAATTGGTCCATAAATAAATGAACCATGCAAAAATATGAGCGACATACCAAAGATGATTTTGTCCAGGCTCCCGTTGGGCATATACTCATAGACCAAAATCATCTCCCCTTCTCCAGTGCAGTGTCCTAGAAGCATGCTGAAGCTTCTTAAGAACTTCAAATTCACTGTTTTACTGGGAGGCTACACTTTTTGCATCACTGGGATATTTTTTTTATCGCGATTTCAAGTGTGTCACCTATATGAGCCTACAGGAAAGCTAAGTTCAAATGATCAGTACCTAAAAGACCCCAGCCATGCGACAGATCATGCATGCTCAACCAAGGTTGAATCTATACTAATGAATTCCATTCCTTCCAGAAGTGTAAAGCTGATGAGGTCACTTGCCATCTCCACATTTATCATATTTCTACTCATCAATGTCTTTTACTACTCCCTATAACTTGGCCAAATACAAGCAGCATTTACACATAGTTTAAAACAATCTGAGCCATTAAATTTAGAAGGGATAAGTTAATTGTAAAACAATAAAAGAAAAAAACACTCGGATATCAGGTTATCCGCAAGGGATTCTTGCGACAAAATCGCAATCATGGATGCCGGTTGCCGTAAAAAACAGGGCAGGAACGAACCAGCGCTTCATTTTTCTATTCTGTTGCATAATCGGATCGCTTCAAAAATTCCGATTGCTTGTGATGCTAGAGCAAGACTGATTTCTCCTGCAAATCCTATTAATGGCGGTGCCTGATCGAGTCAATGGCTGAGGATGAATTGTTAATGCTCAATGACTCATGAGTCGAGTCATGACCTTATCTCACCTCATGTACAATCGGGATGATAAACCACGGTCGGCTTCAATCTCGATTAGTATTTGATTACTACTTCATACATGCTAATTGCTGACCCAATGTGTATACGATATTGTTTGGTCAGATTTTTATTGGCACGAATGCATCCCATGTCACGTTAGGAAGAAAAAGGTACAAATCAGTTTGTAACACATCACGGAAAAAATATCATGTAACCTTATGTCATGTTGTCTCAGGTTACGGGGAAAAGGAGGTAGTTGGATCTATTTGCAAGATCTTTTGTCTTTTTTTCTATTTCTTAAAATAAAAATTACATAATTATCCATTTCTCCTATTACCTCTTAGGAGGTAATTCCTCATAATAGTCATCTAGATCTAACTAAATGGACAGTCCCTATTACTTCAGAGTACCTTAGCACAGCCCACTGTTAATAGTTTGCATAGTTGAAGATTGATAATGCCATTGTTTGGCTATTAAATTTTCGTTATTTTCAAATAAAATAAAATTTGTATTGAATGGTACATTTTTAGATTGATGTAAAAATTACATGAATATCAATGATATCTTGATTTACCATAGTTTTGAACACATCAAGGACATGAAAACCAGTTTTTTTTCTTGAACTACACAGGAGAACTGCGCGTCATTTTACTAAGGTAGAAAAAAACACATAGGCCTGAAGGGACCCATCCCGAGTACATAGCACCACACACATTCCCGAGTAAGTAGCTTGTACAATTGTGGCCTGTTGTATCAGTTGAATAGAGCTACTTGTCAACAACTAGAAAATTATTGCTAAGTGCTACACTTATTAGCTTCCTCTATTAGTGCACTGATAAAACTTCTCTACTATTGTGACATTGAAGAGTTAATTATTACAAACCATTTCTTACACCTGATAGCCAATAATCGACCCAAAGCTCTAGCAAAATCTCCTTTGAGAATGGTGCATGTAATGTTTTGTGTTCAGGTTAAGCTGTGAAAGATTAGTTTTCGGTTGCACATTAGACTTCATGCAGAAATTGAGAATTTAAAAGTTTGTCCATGACTATAAAATCTTCATTGTATTCTCAAAAACTAGAATTACCAACTTCAAAGGAAAGCATGTAAATAGAGGGGGCAATCATAAAAACATGTAATTTTCAGTGACATTTTCAGACATTCGATCCCTTAAGAAAATCAATAAATATTTCTCCCATTGCTTTGATTTGACCATGCTAATGTATGCAAGTCCATTGGGAAACACATATTTATGCGATACCTTTCACTCTTTATATTTCTAATAATGTTTTTTAATATGTTGATTAGTCGATATTTTGCAATTTAATATGGAGGGAGTAGGTTATATTTGACAAACAAATAGCACTGGTCCGTATCCTCAGGATAAGAATAAAATTAGTTTGTTAATGTTGAATTTAAGAAGATACTGTCGTTCTCAAATAAAAAGAATAATCTGAAATAAACTTGGCTAGAGGTGCGTGTCATTTCACTAACACTTATTAATCCTAAACATCATTGATCATTACAACACAACAAAAGTTTCCATGCTTTGTTTCTAGGAAATAAATTGTTTGCAAAAGAATGAGACAGAAATTAAGATATTATAGCATTTTCACTACAAGAAAATGTTTATTGAGTATGACATATATCTCAAGGCTTTGGTACACTACCTTGTAAACAGTATACCAGGCTCCAAATCCAATTATGTTGTCACATGAGAAATTATTTGCAGCAGCCTTTAGCATGTCATAAGCTGAACGCTCTGTCAATGGTAAAAGGAGTTCACTATCAGGGCCCATTCCTTTTTTTGGAACAGAATTTGATTTTTTGCAGGGGCCCATTGCTTCAATTTTTTAAGTTTAATAGGTCAGAGTTAGTATTACGAGTTGGTGTAGCAATTAACTGCTGTGTTCTGCTGAGGCAACCAGCAAAGCCATTTCAATCTCTGGTCTCTGTTTAAGAGCTCCTCCAAACTTTCCTGATGACCTACAGAGAATCTGATTTCACATTCTGTTTTTTGTCACCAAATTTTGCATTTTATTGTACCACAGACATTATAGATAGTAAATAACAACAATCAAAGGTATGTCCCAGTAAAACTCTTTACGAATTTACCACTGATAAAGAAGAAATTGTCAAAATATCATTGCAAAGGTCTCCCACTCCAGGACATATCATTCATAGCAAAATTACATTTGGCTTCATGGTATTTGATATCTGATCTACTCCATACAAAAGTTTGAGTTAAGCAGCTTAGAGTGATTTCTCAAAGTACATTTGACTAATTGATTGATCTCGCCATCAAGGATTCTAAAAACTCACACGGTTGAGGATGCAGTGGACAACCGTGCATGGGTACAGGACATACGGGGTGGACTTTCTCTTAATAGTCTTACAGAGTTCCCCAAACTTTGGGATGCTCTTCTGAATTTTACCCTCACAGCTGAGGATGATCAGCACCTTTGGAAGCATGACATATCAGGTTCTTTCCCATCCAAGACGGCATACAAGGCATTCTTTTATGGTTCTATTCAGTTTGAACCATGGCGTCGACTTTGGAAATCTTGGGAACCAGCGAGATGCAAGATGTTTCTTTGGCTGGCCATAAAAGATAAATGTTGGACAGCTGATCAGCTAACAAAGCGTGGGCTCCCTCACCCAGATAAATGTCTACTCTGTGATCAAGAAGAAGAATCTGTCCAGCATATTCTAACATGTGTGTTTGCAAGGCAATTTTGGCACAGTGTGCTCTCTCCACTCAATTTACAGCACCTGGTACCCAATAGAAGGGAACACAACTTTGCCACTTGGTGGAGGAAAAGGCGAAAAGCAGTAAAAGAGTTAGTAAAGAACATAGGAAAGGAGTAAACTCTCTCATCATTTTGGGGGCATGGATTTTATGGAAGCAGCGAAACGCCTGTGTGTTTAATGGAGCTTCACCAAGTGTCTCAACTTCTTTGAGAGACTTGCAGCTGGAGGGGCATCTCTGGGTTCTGGCTGGGGCAAGAAACCTCCAGAACCTTGAACTCGGGCATCTTGGGCTCTAGGTCCGGTGCAATAATTTAGTGTGGTCGTCTTTGTTGTAATCTCACAAAGGCTCTTCTAGTTGGTTTTGTTTCACCCCCTCTAACCTTGGTCCTAGTAAGAGGGGTTTCTTGTATGGACCAATCTCTTTCCCTATAATATAAAGATTCGCAGCTCTCCTGCGTGTTCGAGAAAAAAAAAGTGATTGATCTCAACATACATGGGCTGGAAGCACTGAGACATTAAGGACATGAAAAATCTATCATATGATTGCACTTTTTCTGTCAATTTATCCATATTTAAACATCCTTTCCAAACCTCTTCTACTCCAGTCCCATGAGTATGAAACTACATTTGTGTAAGTTACCTGGTCTCCGGTCTTCCGCAACCTTAGAAGTCTCTGTTACAGTTTGATTGCTTTCCAAATGAAAAGTCCCAAAGGCAACTCCTTCGCACCTGAAAGTACATAAGGATCAAATCATTGACCAAACGGCCCATGAAACGGAAAACCTCATTAGTGCCCTGTTATGACCCTAGGATCATTAGGGGTAAACACTGCCTGGAAGATAGCCAGGCAGAGTCAGCTTGGAGGGGTCTAGACTATTAGGGAACTCGGGATTGATTCTTCTTCATCGGTTGATCTCGATTACCTACATGCCTCTATATAGATAGAGCCGGCACCTAACAACCTGAGATAGATGGAGCTCTTTGAGAACACTTAATATTGAGATTTTACTTCTACGATTTACAATACTAGCTAGGTGCTTTTGTAATGTTTTTAGAAGTTAACATTCAGATTCATGATATTATTAGCTGAAGAGAAACAAAACAAAATTACTTTTGCTGTAACAAAAATTGTACCAACTTTACATTGTTTAACATTTCTAGATATTTGATTGCCTTGGAAGATTCCTCAACTATGGGCTAGGTAAGTAGTATGTGTGTCTGCTAGACGTTGCATAAATAGTTGTATTGCAAACCATCAGTTCCATGTTTAACGACATGGACAAATAAACGCAAATAATTAGGCAATGCTTGATACTACTGTTAATGAGTGAATTTCACTGTAGGTCCATGAACTTTTCTCGAGATCTCATCTAGGTCTGTAAACTAAAAAAGCGATCATTTACGTCCATAAACTTTTTCCGAGATCTCATCTAGGTCCGCAAACTAAATAAGCGGTCATCTAGTCCATAAACTTTTAAAAGTGGTCATCTAGGTCCATAAACTTTTAAAAGTGG
>OAMR01000147.1:17053-50359 GCA_900205405.1 Echinochloa crus-galli
ATGTATCTAGACATAAGTATATATATAGATACATACTATTATCTATGAATCTAGATTTGCTAAAACGACTTATAATTTGGAACGGAGGGAGTATCTTTCTTTAGTACGTGTACTGTACTCTCCATCGTCTATCTATATGCATATATGTGTATACAGCGCTGTCCATAGCGGCTTCAGCTTAGATCCCGGCCGTACATGTACAAGGTACAATTATACAATGAGTGTATGTACTTTTGCATCAAACTCTCAACTACACCATACTGTGCTCATCGACCAATCATAATTGTACAATTGTACAACAATTAGTTAGTTATATATTCAATTCCCCCTCATCAATTCGTTCGCCTTGTTCCACGATATCTTGCTGTCACAAACACCACCGACTTTAATAATGTACGCGCATACGTACAATAGCATACAAGGGAAAAGACAGTGACAGTTGATAAGAATCTGTACAGTCGGTTCTCAAACCTTGCATGTTACATATATATTCGCTAATCCAGACTTTGTAGCAATGGCAACTGTTAAACAAATATAACTTTATTTGTTCTTAACACGTTTTCATTGATAGAAATTAACTGGGGTATATTTTTTTGAAATGGAAAGTTATATTAATTTCAAGATAATTACATCAAAATGATACAAGAAACTTGAAACACCCTCCGTGTCTCTGCATACGCAAAACTTTTTAGTTGAAAATGTTTTGGTTTAAAGTCATTTAGATGATAATGGATCAAAAGGTTTAAACAATAAGGGTCAAAAGAGGTAGGATTCCTAGCAATAACGTGTAGGTAGGATGGTAAGGAAGGATCACGTGAGGGGTGAGGTTATGGGCCTAAAGATTGGATACCCACATGTGTGTGCCCACGTGTGTGCGTGTGCATGCCAGGTTGTTTTGGACCTTGGATAAGCACTGTCATCATGATGAACTTCCGCTTCATTCGTAGCCAAGGAGGAAGGTTGAAGATACATAGGTTCACATGCCAAACTCACCGAATGGTTGCTCCGTCTATACTTAAACTAAACCTTATGTTCCTGCGTCCTTATCAATGTCGAGGAATTCTCTGTCAACATTTCTCTAGTAATACCCATTTATGGGGTGTCTCAGCATCTCATCTTGCTTACATTTTTCTCTGTGCCATCGCATCAACGCCTTATTTTTAAACAAATGCTTCAAACATGGTATATTACTGGGAAATACCACATCACATTTGAGGGTACTCTCTTCTTGGTAGTAGGTTGCCCCTCAACTAGTGTCATATTGACTGATCTTATACCACAATGTGCCGTAAACAGGACAAGCATCCAAATTTTTCATATTCATCACCACAATAGAACATAGTCATTACAACATGCGTGTATCTTCTATACATCTAATCCTAGAGGGAAAACAATATTGTTTGCTTTGTATAATGTTGAGGGCAGTTTGTTATCCTTGGAAAGCACATGTTCTTGGAGATTTTTAATAGCTGCTCAAATCCCTTATCGTTCACACCATTTGAAATTCCTTCCACTAGAGCAATTCTAGTATGCTATCCAACTTTTTGTGCCCATGTTTGCAATCTGGGTATGACAACTTTTTGTAATCCTCCAACATCTTGTAGAACTTCCATGACTCCTTCGTAGTTTCAGAGTCTTTATGTGCATCTAGCAACACCTAACCTAGTTCGTCAATTGGTTCATCTACCACAACATTTTCTTCCACCCATCCATTACAGTATCTGCAAAGCCACCGCTTTGAGTCCAGCCTGGAATGTTAATTGTTATTATCATCTTCTTGTTAATTGTCTTCCATAACAACTCCTACGTACTTATCCGTGAAACCCCAGTCATATATGTGCATGCTTGTCTAGAGTTCTATTTTTGGAGTATTCTTTGTTATTTGTGCAAAATCTGTATGGGCCATATGAAACCGTCCGACAACTTGTTGGTCTCTGCTAAAGCCAACACGCAGTACGTCACTAGTAACAACGCCATCCATGAATATAGAGTTTTATTTCTCGGAGCAAACGTTGAGACGTACAAAATGTTGTGACGTACTACGTACTGCATACAGGTCGCTAGTTACTACGGCTCGCTGTATCATCACGCGTTGACATGACGTATAATGCGTGGGACTAGCGTGCACGCAGTGGTCATCGAACCGCGCTTGATTTCCCAGCAAGACATCAAGATGTGACAATATATGCAATGCCTATAATGTGAATGGCTAAATGACAGCACAAATGGACGGAGACAAACTGAAGAATCCAAGCCCATATATAGCACTGACCAGAGCCTGCATGTGTACGTATACGCATGCACGGATCCAGGGCGACAAAACAAAACACATACAGCAGCTACCTACAGCACACACTGCAGCGCAGAGCTAGGCAGCTAGCTACATCATGCAAATGCAATGCAGCTCGCTAGCAGTTGCTTGCTGATCGATGCTGGAACATAATAATATGCATGTAGTACATGGACTGTTACTTATTAGGTCTGACACTGACTGTCTGCAGATCAATCGTCGACTAGCTAGCAGCAGTTCTTTATTATGACTGTTTGGTCCAAGTTGTAGACTCAAACAGATGGTCTGGTCTTAGCTTACATCTATATATTCTAAAATAAAACATTTGAGTTCCTTCCTAGCTAGAATAATCCAATTCCACGGTAGGTTATTAATTAATTCCTAGCGCATGGTATCGTATAGTTATATTGTTGACGTAAAATCTGCAGTTCACGCCAAGCACACAGCAAGCCGAATTAGCTAGCTTCACACGTGAACGTTTGAATCCAGAGCGTGCCAGTCAATTTTCCCTGAAACTGACAAAGGAAGAAAATATTTAGAATAAAACCTGGAACGTGCCGGATGATACCAGACAGTTCCACATCTACAGCTTTACAAAGCCAATTTTAATCGACATATAGCTATGAACAAGCTATCTGTCGGCAATTGATACATTCATTATATAATCGGCAAACAGCATGCAAAGAGTGCACTGCCGACCGCATGACGTCACCATGACGAAAGATCGGTTTTTAATTAAATGATCGCTGCAGTACTTAATCACAACCGATTAACAAGAATAAGGTATAATAAACGTGAAAAGCACGATCGTGAATCTCTAGTAAACAAGAATGCATAGGTTTAAAAGCACTAGTCTACCGCATGTCTAGATATTCCTCTTGTTCTTCCCTATATCTTTCTTCCTCGTTTGGGCAAAAGAGTGTTAATATGAATTAAACATAAAGTAAAACCCAAATAAACACAAGGTAACTTAATGAATCTATTAGACCTTTGCCAAAATCTAATAGAGCCGGTAACTTGCCTCAAGCTAAACCTTAGCCTACCGCATGACTCATGATCTAGCAATAAAGCCTTCTTGAATCAAGCCTAAATCCACCGCATGATACTAAGCATGATACAAGGTTGTCGATACTTACGGAGGTCGACGGATCGATGATTCCTCTCGAAGAATTCGACGACACGACTAAAGACTCGAAAAGTTGGCGCAAGGCCGGTTTGTTGTAAGATTGTTCGACCCTTGTTACAATAACCATGGGTTTATATTTATACCCTTGTTTTGACACAATTCCTAGTCGACTACGATTACAAAACGTTTATTTCCAAAGAAATACGTCAAAGCGTCGTATTCATCTCATATTCTTCATCAAATCGGCTTATTCCTTATATTCGATCTACGTCATCACGCTTTCCCGAATACTTCTGTTTCCAACTGTGGAACAGCTCCTTTGCCGAATGATGGCGGATTCCCGACCGCAGAGCATCTTTTGCCGAATGCTTCGAAGAAGACCTTCCTGCCGAATGGAATCTTTCTACCAAATCTGGCCCATTTGTCAGCCTCTTTCAGGTGCCAATTTTTTGTGTTAACACACGACACTCCCTGGCTGTTGTCGCTGACTGGCTTGGCCGGCCGAGTGGCCATAATGACCGTCGTGTCCGCGCGGCGCACCTGTCCTCGCTCGGCGCCAGTAACGTGATCGGCTACGCCTCCAGCGCCGCCGGAGGCCGAGGCGCTGTCAACCGAGTTGCCCCGCGACCACGAGGTGTGGCCGTGCGGGCCGCCGTCGTCCGTGCGCTCTTCGACGCCGCACATCCTCGTGGCCTGCGCGGCGTGAATTCGTGCCTCTACTCGATAGTTGAAGTTACCTCCCACACATGACGTGCTCATTTGGCGATTGTGATTGGTTATTTGAATGTCTACCTAAGCATGCATGCGCTTGACTCATTTTCTGTTCTGGAGAGGTAGATTGTGATTTGGATGTGGTATGTTTTGTTCTGTAAAGTATTACTAATAGTCTCAGTGTACATCCTCCACTTCGTAATATATATGTTTAGGATGTTTTGTCGCTCCCTCTACAGGGCGCCGGTTAATTTCTGAAATAAATCGCACATCCTCGTGGCCTGTGCGGCGTGAATTGGTGCCTCTACTCGACAATTGAAGTTACCTCCCACACATGACGTGTTCATTTAGCGATTGTGATTGGTTATTTGAATGTATACCTAGCATGGTTGACTCATTTTTGTTATGGAGAGGTAGATAGTGATCTGGAACTGGTATGTTTTGTTCTATTAAGTATTACGGATAGTCTCAGCGTACACTTCCTCCACTTTGTAATATATATGTTTAGGATGTTTTGTCGCTCCCTAGCCGCAGGGAACATCGACTACTACTATAAGAATAGCGTCGGTTAATTTCTAAAATAAATTTATAAAATTACGACGTCAGTATTGAGTCGAGGACTCAAATTAGATCGGCAGATTCCACCAGAACACTCCCTTTTGGAAGAAGTAGTGCACAAGCAAGACTTGCTCTAGACGGGTTAGTGAGACAATGTGGAAGGAGAGACCAAACAGAGAATGTAACAGCAGAAGTGGAAGCATTTTTTGGAATGGTCAAAGGGTGCCCATGCCCCCTATGTAGAAAATTCATTGCATTATCACTTAATTCCTCCGCTTAAACATAAAGAAATTGTTGATGCCCCATCTCTCTCCTCTTTGGCTCTTTCACATTAGATTTGGTCCTACACATTATTCATTCGAGCTCTGCCACTGCCAATGCGACGAGGCGAGGAGTAGTATGTCATCAATCTGGTTGAGAAGTAATAGATCCTATATAAAACAATTTGTCCTTATCACAAGGAATAGTATGTCATATAAGCAACATTATTTGTCTCAGGGGTGGAGTCAGGATTCCAAAAGACTAGGACATGCTCCATTATTATGAACAGTTATCTTCTATGGACTTTATAAGATTTTAGTTAAATTAGGCTGGCTCTCCCCTGATTTGTCCTATTTTGAGCACGACTGCAATATAACGTTTATGAGAATTCAGAATCAGAATCTACATAATAGGAATTATTTAAATAAGAGACTCTAATCCAAAAGAGTAGATCTGTTTTATAGGTATACTCAGTACTAATAGAGATATATGATGGACTCCAATTGTATGTAGGAGTATACCACTATATATATACTCCGTACGTTGTTCCTACCAAAAATAAATACATACTCTGTACACATCAACATACTCCTATATAGCCCTTGCCTCGGAAACGGGAAGCCGGCTACAAATACGTACCGCCTTATCTCGTCCGTAAACCTTTCCATGTAGGATGTAGATCGTGACGTACGACTTCAAATCGAACACGTCACCTGAGCACGACACGGTCGGGCGCGCCCAGACTCCACGAACGCCCGCGCTATAAATCGCGACCACCAGACGCGTCCGTAACAACCCGACCGATCGATCACCAGGTCAAATCACAGATTAGATCCTTTTGCCGCGCGCGCGCACGTGTGCAGGATCGAACCCGCCGGCGATGATGTGCGGCGGCGGTCCTCTTCTCCCTCCGATCGCGACGCGCTTCGCGTACAAGCCACGCCCGGCGGCGGCGGCGGACGTCATGGACGTCGCTGGCTCGCCGCCGCCCTACACGCCGTCGGGCTCCTCCTCGTCGGAGACGACGACGGGCGCGCCGCAGTACGACAAGACGTTTGCTGATGTCTTCTCCACGGAGCCGGTCGCGCTGATGGCGGAGGCCGAGTGGGGCCTGGCGGCGGCGGCGGCGTGGCAGATGCCGCAGCGGCGGCTCCCGTTCGCGGCGAAGCCGAACCCGCGTCAGGTCCCGCCCACGACGGCGAAGCGCGGCACCGCCGTACCCGTTCCGCCTCCTCCGATCAAGCTGCGCTACGTGCCCAAGCCGCAGCCGCCGCCGGCGGACGTCATGGACGCGGGCTCCTCGGCCCCCTCGACGCCGTCCGTCTGCTCGTCGCTGGAGACGACGCCCTCGCCGCGCGGCCCGCTGCCGCCGTCCTTCTCGTCCAGG
This sequence comes from Echinochloa crus-galli, assembly GCA_900205405.1. Classification (NCBI taxonomy): domain Eukaryota; kingdom Viridiplantae; phylum Streptophyta; class Magnoliopsida; order Poales; family Poaceae; genus Echinochloa; species Echinochloa crus-galli. The sequence goes on from OAMR01000147.1 coordinate 23,387, forward strand.
TCGGCCGCGCCGTTCGTGCCTGCCATGGCGCCGCCGCGGCCGTTCCCGACGGCGCCGGCCCCGCGCGTGGAGGTGCGCCAGGTGTGGGAGCACAACTTCGAGGCGGAGGCCAAGCTGATCGAGTCGCTGCTGCCCAAGTTCCGGTACGCGGCGGTGGACACGGAGTTCCCGGGCACGGTGTACCGGCCGGCCGGCGGCGCGTACACGCTCACGCCGCAGAAGCGCTACGAGCTGCTGCGCCTCAACGTGGACGAGCTCGACCCCATCCAGCTCGGCCTCACGCTCTTCGACGCCAGCGGCCGGCTCCCGTGCTGCCTCGCCACCGGCGGCGGCGCCGCCGCCGGCGCGCGGTGCGTGTGGGAGTTCAACTTCCGGGAGTTCGACGTGCGGCGGCACCGCCACGCGCCGGAGTCGATCGCGATGCTGCGTGCCAAGGGCGTCGACTTCGACCGGACGCGGCGGCACGGCGTCGGCGCGGCGGCGGCGTTCGGCCCGCGGCTGCGCAAGTGGCTGCGCGCCGGCCTCGGCCGCGCCGGCGTCGTCACGTTCAGCGGCGGCTACGACGTGGCGTACCTGGTGAAGGCGATGTTCGGGTCCGGGTTCAGGATGCCCCGGCTGGCGGAGGAGTTCGAGGGCGTCGCCGCGGCGGCGCTGAGCCGGCGCCGGCTGTTCGACGTCAAGGAGATGGCGCGGCTCTGCCCGGCCGACCTCCGCGGCGGGCTGGACAGCGTCGCCGCCAAGCTCGACGTGGGGAGGGCCGTCGGCGAGGCGCACCAGGCCGGCTCCGACAGCCTGCTGACCTGCCACGCGTTCGTGAAAATGCGGGAGAGCTATTTCGACGACGACATGTTGGGGAGGGTCGCCGGAGTCCTCACCGACATCAACGCCGCCTCGACGGCGCAGTAGCTACTAGCTGCCGTACGTGTAAATATTTTGCTTTAGATACACAGTCTGTAAACTAGCTTGTTTGGGGTTTAGGATAGTTTTGCTTTACATACGGTCTGTAAACTAGCTTGCTTGGGGTTTAGGATAGTTTGAACATTACTAGCAAATATGCCCGTGCGTTGCAACGGTTATAACTGGAAAAAAATCTCAAATACAAAAACCTCAAAGTAACTGATTTTCTCGATTATTTCTTACTTGAAACAACTCGGAGTTCTTGTTTGGAGTGTTGTGCCGCATCACACAACATGCTTTTTCATGGTTTCTCTTTGCATTTTATTTTGTTTGATGTGATAGGCGAATAGTGAAGTTTGGAGAGAGAATTTTTAGCAGTTTGATGATGTGACCGGGAACTAAACATGGCCCTAGATATTTTCCATGGCCCTGTTTAGCTCCTGGTCAAATCATCAAACTTTCAAAAATTCTCTCTCCAAACTTCACTATTTACCTATCACATCAAATCTCTCTCCTCATGCATAGAGTAATCTCTCTCCTCATGCATAGAGTACTAAACGTGGGTAAATAAAAAAACTAGTTACATGGTTTTGATGTACACGACGAGACGAATCTTTTAAGCCTAATTTTAGGTTATGGTAGGACAATGTTTACCACAAACAAACGAAAAGTATTACAGTGTCCGATGTGACTTTTTTGAACTAAACACCCCCCATGATACTTGCCAACACAACAAGACCCCTCCCATCAGTGTACAGTTTTACTAATTTTTTTTTTCAAGTGCAGCACAAGTTGCCAAGAGAGGACCGTTCTTCTCCTTGTGCAGTCATGCTTACTTGTCAGTTGTCATAAGTCACATATTTTGTCCTTTTGGGGTTAAAAAATACATGTTTTATCGAGCAAAAGGAGATGGGTGAGCTTTTTCTTAAGAAAAAATATTGATGACTATAAATTTTTGGGGTGAATTTAACAAATACATATACTCCCTCCGTTCCAAAATGTAGGTTATTTGACTTTTTTTACCACAAGTTTGACCGCTCGTCTTATTCAAAAAATTTGTGAAAATATAATCAAATTTAAGGCATTTTGAAGATTTTGTATCAATAAAGCTAGCCACCACAAAAAATATGATAATTTTTACAAAAAATTGAATAAGACGAGCGGGTCAAACTTGTGGTGGAAAAATTTAAACGACCTACATTTTGAAACGAATGGAGTAGTAGTTATGCCATTTTCTCTTAAAGAGACATTGAGATGCACCCACAGCTAGCTAAAACTACTATGATTGCTCTTTGGCAATCCTATTCTCATTTGCAAACGTAACCGTTTTTTCTTTGAATTGGACACTATTTTTTTTCTATGGAACAAATATTTTAAGAGTAAATTGCATGCACCATACAACAACTTGTCAAGTAGGTGCAAATTGGTACAACAACTTGTAAAATGCTCTATTTAGTGTAATAACTTGACAGGTGGGGTGCAAATTGATCCAAGAACTTATAAAATGCTCAAGTTGGCACAATAACTTGATAAGTGGGTGCAAATTAGCCTAATAACTTATAAAACTGCTTATTTTAATATGATAATTTGACGAATCAGTATATTTACAGTCCAAACTTTACAACAACAATGTATTAAGCATAGTAGATGGACCTATGAATAATTTTTATATTCTTTTCTATTAGGTTGTTGCTTCTCAACTATGTACAACTTATTTATTCATTAGTCCAAATACAATCATATTATAAAATAACACCATTAGAATTATATAAAGACTAAAGTACTTGAGAGAGACTTTGGAGCCTTTTTTTTTGCACTATGGCTCATTTATTCAACAATTCTATAGAAAGCAAGCTTGTTTATATCCTTTTAGGTCTTTTTTCCTTTCTAAATAAGCATAGGAGGCTTTAAGAATAGGAAGAAGTCAATTTTTGGCCATCGGACTATAACGAAAGTTTGGTTTTGGACATCGAACTCGAAAACCAGGAATCTTTGGCCATCGAACTCTTAAAACCGTTCATTTTTGACCATCCAGCGGTTTTACAAGGTGGTTTTGCTGATGTGGCTTCCACGTGGCGGTGGGGCCCACATGTCAGCCCATCTCTCTCCTCCCTCTTTCTTCTCTCCTCTCTCTCTTCCCTCCTCTGTTTTGTTGCTGGCCGCGGGCGGCCGAGCGGCGCCGGCAGCCGAGCAGCGAGATCTGCCGCGAGGGGGCGCGGCCGAGGAAGGCGTCGGAGGACGACCAGCTCATCGCCGTGGTGGCGCGGCTGCTCCGGCGGCTGCTCCGGCGCTGCTCCAACGAAGGGTGGCGGTCGTGCAGGCGGGCGGCGCGGCGCGGGTCGTGTGCGGCGAGCGGCGGCGACCTGCGCGATGGACAGCGGCGGTGCAGGGCCTGTGCGGCGGGCAGCGGTGGCCTGCACGAAAGAGAGAAGGCCGTTATGGAGCCGTCCCCCTCCGTCGCGGCGCTGCGGGACCTGGCTCGGCGCCACGGTCCCGTCATGCTGCTCCACATCGGCGAGGTGCCCAGGGTGGTGGTGCATCCTGGGAGACGGCGTGCGAGGTGTTGAGGATGCAACGGCGGCCGGGGACATCGCCTTCGCGCCGTAGGGGGAGCACTGGCGCCAGCTCCGGAAGGTCGCCATCGCGGAGGTGCTCAGCGCGCGCCGGGTGGCCTCGTTCCGCGCCGTGCGCGAGGAGGTCGCCGCCAGAGAGAAGAGAGAGAGAGAGGAGGGAGAAGGGTTGACATGTGGGTCCGCCGCCACGTGGCAGCCACGTCAGCGAAACAGCCCTGTAAAACCGCTGGATGGTCAAAAACGAACGGTTTTAAGAGTTCGATGGCCAAAGATTCCTGATTTTCGAGTTCGATGGCCAAAACCAAACTTTCGCTATAGTTCGATGGCCAAAAATGGACTTCTTCCTTAAGAATATTTATGCCAATTTACTAAAACATCCTATTATTATGTATCGGCATATTGTTTTTTTAGTTGAACAATGCATATAATCAAATATGTATCAAACAATATGGGTGAACTCATCAATATTTAATATGAAATTAAATATTATTAATCAAAATTAAATCACTATACCAAAATAATTAATTTGAGGACATAACATTAACTTTCTAAACATTAAAGGTTCTTATTTTAGCTAAATACATTGCCACCGCAACACGAATATCAATGTCCAAATAATGTGTAATAATTGGTTTCAACGTGAATATACTTTCTATTATGACTCAGCGTTAGAAAATACGTTGTTGATGTAACATTTGGACCGCGGATGTACAGTTTACCAAGTTATTATGCTAAAATGAGTATTTTACTAGTTGTAGGACCAATTTGCACCCAACCGTCAACTTCTTGCACTAAATTAAGCATTTTACAAGATGTTGGACTAATTTGCACCCACCTACCAAGTTGTTGTATGGTGGATGCAATTTACTCATATTTTAATATAGTGGGTCCTTGGTGAAACAGTTTCTGTTCCATTATTATAACATTTTTTCTTGCTTAAGAACTACTTTTCAAGTTTTCATGGTTTGAAACACTTTTTATTCAATCAGACTACCCTTTTATTTTCTCTAAAATAAAAGTTTATAGTTACTTGGCAGTGGAAGAGAAGCCAAGATTGAGGGAAAGAAAAACTTGTTGCGGATGCAAAAACAAAAGTACAGACGCAGCAAGTCTGAAATATAATTGTGGTACCGTCACCAGTGACGTGAGAGGAAGCGTTAAGTGTTGGTGGCATTTGTAGTCTTGTGACTAGTACCCATCTCTCCGGCTTATATACCTTTTCTTCCCCTTTTTAGCAAAAGTCTTGACATGTAATTTGTGACTGTACCTATGTTTGGCGGCAACCTAGGAAGCAGCTGTCAAGTCAAGGTCACAAGACGATCTTTTCATCTAGAAGATTAGAACCACGCGAAATTAGCACGTTGTCGCGGTAGAGCTACACTCGCGCTGTGCCATGACAATGACCAACATTCGCATGCGTTCATGCACGCGTTCTTCACCGTCAATCGTTTGTCATCGCCGGCACAAGAACGCAAGCAAAGATTGGTTCCAACTGCAAGCTTCATCTCCGATCCCCATCGAAGTCTTTATTCCACACCATGCATCTACATGACTACAATATCCAAGATCAACGCCTCGTCCATGGAGGTCTAGTACCTTATTCATCATCATATACACACAACTAGTTCATGCGTCCATGGATGCATATCGTCGCCAGCCATGGCTATGGCTGCCTACGAGCTTGCGTTGAGAGGGATCGGTCACTTCTCCTCCTGTCCGCCATGGCCGCCCTCGCCGCGGCCCCCCTCGATCCACGACACGAAGGCGTCCATGGTGGCGGCGTCCGAGCGGTACTGCTTCTGCGTGAACTCGAGGAACTCGCGCCACGTGAATTCCGGGTACGCGCGCGGGGCGGCGGCGGCGGCGTCCAGGAGCGCGTCCGGCGGGCGCACGACGGTGTCGAGGCCGGGGTTGAGGAAGAAGGCGAGCGAGGTGCGGGCGGCGCCGGCGCTGACGACGGCGCGGTGGAGGCAGCTGGCGTGGCGCCCGCCGGTGAGCGCGGCGAAGGTGTCGCCGATGTTGACGACGAACGCGTCCGCGCGGGGCCGCACGGCGCGCCACTCGCCGCCGCCGCCGCCGCCGGCGCGCACCTGCAGCCCGCCGACGTCGTCCTGGTGCAGCAGCGTCAGCGACGTCGGGTCCCGGTGCGGGCCCGTCCCCAGCGTCAGCTCCGGCTGCCGGCACGGAGGGTAGTGGTTGAGCCGCATGATGGAGTCGCCGGCGGCGAAGAAGCCCCGCAGCTCGCCGCGCCCCAGCCCCAGCGCCGCCGCCAGCACCTCCGTCACGTCCAGCGCCAGCCGCGTCATCTCGTCACAATACTCCTGGTACACCTCCCTGCATCCATCATATTATCATGCACATAATTAAGGTCACTCCATTTTCTCAACTGATATGATGAGATTTTTGAGATGATGCAGCATTCAGATTGCAAGGACAAGCTAAATTCCCTCAACAAAAAAAAGGACAAGGTAAATACACGCATAAGTTTACCGAGAATTTGTTTGCTGCATTTTTGTTGGGTTTTGCAAAAAGTCTAAGCAAGATTTGATGTTTGGACCGAGAAATATACTAAGCATCATTTTTAGGGGTTTTGACACACGACGGGCGCCGGAACGTGCGTAGTACATACCCCATGCGGCGGTAGTCCTCGCCGAGGACGCCGGCGAAGTAGTCGGCGACGGCGCGGCGGCTCCCCGGCGCGTCGGAGCAGTGGAAGGAGAGCGTCTCCTTCCACGGCAGCCTGGAGTCGAACCGGCCGGTGAAGCTGCTGGCGTAGCCGTGGCTCTCCCCGGGGCGGCGGCGCGCGCGGAGCTTCTCGGCGAGCGGCCGCGCGTCGAAGGCGGCGCAGCAGCGGTAGGCGTCGGCGATCAGCGCCGCGTCCACGCCGTGCCCCACCACCTGGAAGAACCCGTGCCGCTCGCACGCCTCCGCCACGCCGCCGGGGAGGTCGCCGCCGCGGAGGAACGCGGCGAGGTCCACCACCGGGATGTCCAACTCCTCCACGCCGCCGACGCCACCGCCGGCGGCGGCGGCGGACGGCGCACGCTCCTCGGCCGGCCACACGAACTGCGCCGGGATGCGCTCCTCCTTGTTCAGCACCTCGGCGTCGAACACCACGGCCATGCTTGCAAGCGGCTTCGCTGAGAGGTTGGCTGGACGCTGCAAAGAAGCTAGCCGGCGGTGGTGGTGGTGGGCTCGTCGGCGCCGGCAGGTGCGGCCATATATAGAGGCGGTGGCTCTCGTTTTGGACAGGGTTAAAAGGGTGTCGTCAGCTAAATACGGGGGCAAAGCAAAGATCACCGTAATCTCCTCCTGGAAGGCATTTGGAATGCGTTAATTTTTGCTGATGCTTTTGCTGCTGGTTTGAATCCAGTTGCTAATCTCGTCTGAATTCATCGATGCTTTGCTCGCGGGGTTTCTGTTGTAAAGCATGAAACTGATAGTACGTGTTGGGTGAGGCATAACGCATACCAGCTTTTTGTTTGGACATTGTGTGAAGCATGCATTTTGGTTCGAGTTGGAACAGCGTGGGCAAAAAATTGATCGAGCATGGTGTGCGTGTCAGGGTCTATCATGTTGCTTGAGGATAAGCACGTAATTAGTAATTACTAATTACTGTAAATAGGTTCTGAATTACTGGAGTACTTACTGTGTATGACCTGGGTACAGATAATATAGGTTGTATTCCCTTATTTTTCAAAGATACGATGTTGAATTAGGATGTGAAAAGGTCCGCTATGTTCATGCTTGGGTTTCAAATTTTGCTTGCTATTCAACAACGATTCAAACGAACGTTCTTGTGCTGTTGCCTTGTTGGTTGACTGACGCTAATAAGCCTGAGATCGAGCTTCGCAATGCACATCTACCATTTGAGTAAGCCGAAGTATTCTCCTGGAAGGCATTCAGGATGAGTTTGCTGATGATGCTTGCTAGCGGGGTTCCTGCCTAAAGCATGAAACTGGTGGAGTTGGGCGAGTGGTAACGGCAGTAAAGGCACGCCAGCTTTTGTTTGGACATTGTGTGAAGGATTTGGTTGGAGTTGGATCAGGATGGGAAATGGGAACCAAGTGTTGTGTCTATCCTTTTGCTTGGCGATAATTAATCATGTATTTACTGTTCATGGATTATGATTTATGAAGGAATCACCCGAAGTATATTCACTGTGTATGACCTGGAATAATATACTCCAAGGCCTTGTTTAGTTCCGAAAAGTAACTCTCAAATTTACTATGAAAAAGAAGATTCCCCATCACATCAAAATGTCATAACATGCATGGAGTACTAAATATAGATAAAATTAAAAACTAATTGCACAATTTTGTTGTATTCTGCGAGACGAACATTTTGAGGCTAATTAATCAATTTTTGGACAATTTTTTGTACATATAAACGAAATGTTACAGTGACACAATGATTATGACGTGACACCAAACTCCCAAATTTACACCCCCGAAGTTTGCATCTAAACAAGGCCCTTGCAATTGCCTTCTTTTCCATAGATGTTGGATCAGGAGGATGTGAGATAAAGGTCCGCTATCTTAATGCTTGGGTTTCAAATTTTGCTTGCTAGTCAACAACAATTCAACGAAGCCTGAGAGCTTTGCGATGCCATTTGCCATTCGACAAGCCCAGGTAATCTTAGCAGGCCATGATGGGCCCAGTTGGGCCAAACCCGATACAGGCATCAACCTGACCCATTCACGCTGCTGGAGGCCTGGAGCTGGATGGAGGCTTCATAGCGGGCTGGTTTGACTTTGATCATATGGCGCCAGGCCCAGGCGGCCCATCGCCACCGTATCCTGCGGCGGCGAAACCAGCCTGCCATCCCGGCCTTTTAGACCGGTGGCCGGCGAGACGTGGACGGGCCCACATGCGCCGAGACGGCGAGTCGGCGACAACACCAAGTTACAGCATTCTTCTTCTTCTTTTAGTAGAGCATGCTGAAGAATTCGGGGTCGAGATGGTTAAAAAAGAAAAAGAGCCATGCCAGTATGCCACCATTGAGGGCTCCTTTGGCAGCACAGGCCAGATCAACCCCGGGCAGATAACTCCGAGCAGGGATTTTTGTGTGATTCGAATCCCCATCCGCGCAGGGCCCTGATTTCCCCCTTCCCCGTCGCACTATTTGAAAGCGTTCTCTCGAGCTAGTGGTCGAAGTTGACGACGAAGGCGCGAGGCACGGACGGGACGCGGATCCAGCCGCCTTGGTACCCGACCTGGAGGAGTCTCGGGACGGCGCCCTGCAGGCGGTCGTGGACTGACTACTGAAGGAGTGAGGAGCACGAGGAACCAGAAGCCACCCCCAACGAACGGTTCCGCCTGTCGTTCTCCGCACACTTCTGGTGCGCGGGGCTGCCTCTTCCTTGATGAGCCACACGGCGAAAGCTCTTTGGGGGCGAGGCCCGCCTTTCTGGACCGTTGCTTCATCGGCCGTGCGGCGCTCAAAAGCAATGCCAGACTCTTGGCATGTTGTGGCGTCAAAAACGAACTAGCGGTGTATAAGCATGCTGTGCCATACCGGAACTCTAGCCACGAAGCAAACACCAGCTGGCGTGGTTTGGACATGATCCAAACAAACCCATAGTTTCTATACTTTCACATCATATGTATACACTACATATAGTCTATATTGCCAATGAGTACTTTCTTCAAAATAGATTCCCAACCAATCCAATCTCTTCTTTTCTGTCTCCTTTTATCTACAAATCCTCTCTTCTTTTATTCCTTGATTCATGTGTAGACATGGTTTATCACATGAGAAACCATTTTCTTCTTTTTTTTTCTTTTAGTTATACTGCAATGTCACCTTTTTGCTTATGTGCATGTTATTTGGTGGTATATAAATCAATAAATCATTCTAGTCAGTGGGTGGGGTTAGACTTAAACAAGAGTTTGCTTCATAACTTGTAAAGAGTATATTTTCACCGTCCACCAGTGGTGGGGAGCCACCCCCGTTGCTAGGCGTCACATCATAGCATGTTCATGGACACAGATATGTGCCATGAATTCAGATAATAGATTAGCAGGTAGCCATTCATAATAGATTAGAAGAGAGTATGCAAGCTGAAACAATTCCAGATTCAAATAAAGGTGAAGGATTAGAGTACACAAATTAACTGTGTGAGGTGGGGGGGGGGGGGGGTGGGGGGGGCTTGGCCCCTCTCGGCCCCTCACTTCTATCATTTTTGAAGAGAAGATTTGGTTCACCTAAGGTTTTTTATTTAATTTATATTTATAAATCGTATCCATCAATATCAATATGTCTCTGATACCCTGTCTCATCATGCACATGCATACGGATGCCTGTTCCCGTATCATGTCGCATTCTTCCTGCTTCAAGACAGCCGCAGAAACACTCTATGGTGGTGTTTAGATGTTGAATTTAGGAGGATGAATTTGAGAGTATGATGTCACTTCGTAATTATTGTGTCACTGTAGCATTTTGTTTGTATTTGTGAAAAATTATCCAAAAATTGATTAATTAGGCTCAAAATGTTCGTCTCGCAGAGCACAACAAAACCATGCAATTAATTTTTGATTTTATCTACATTTAGATGTGTATAAGAGACAGGATATATATAAAAATATCAGTGCGCCCTGCAGCAGCAGTGGCGGCAGCGGCTAGTAAATGTGCGGCAGGTGCGCTTGCTCGACGGTGTCTCGTTGCCCGGCGTCTCATCCGACGACAGACACTGGGGAAGGAGGAGACGGGACGGTCAGATGGAAGACAATGCACGTTGTCAAGAGTTATGACCGCCCTACCCGTACGTACCGGTCGACGGCAGTCGCAGTAAAATGCAAGGTTAAATAAAGGCCTTGCTTGCTCCAGAGTCTATAGACTCCGATGGCCAGTGGCTCGAGAAGTCAAGCTGCGTACGCTTCACCCATGAATCATGGCGTACACAGTCTAGTCACGCGTACAGTCACGGCACTGGGCGCCATTGAACCGTGAGGCCAATTGGCCAACCAAGCAAGAGATCTGATCATCCGAGGCAGGCAGCTGACGGGCCTGATTTCGCACGTCGCACAGGACACCGTCCATCGTCCGGTGTTTGGGAGCAACAGCAAAGATTCCTACCGTGATCTGGTGTGGTGGGACCGAGATTAAGGCGGCTAAGAAATTCCTTAGCCATTTGCACAGTTGAGCAGCAAAGACTGTTGGAGTACAAACAGCAAAGACTGTTGGAGTACGTGTGACAGTGTCAGTCGGCTGCTGCGAGAGAAAAAAAAAAGAATACAGAAGCAGGCCACTGCGGCCGGCACGGATCCGGCTGCTCGCTCCGTCTCTGCAGCTCCCGGGCCGCGTGTGTGCTCTCCCTCCCTCGCTGCCCCACGGCCCGACCTGCACCAACCCCAATCCACCACGATTACTCCACGACCCCCACCCGGCCACCCCACCCCCAGGCTACGAGGCCCCTCCCCGCACACCTTTGGCCTTGTTTAGACGTTGAAATTGGAAGGGTGAATTTGGGAGTACGATGTCACTTCGTAATCATTGCGTGTCACTGTAGTATTTCGTTTGTATTTGTGAAAAATTGTTCAAAAATTGATTAATTAGGCTCAAAATGTTCGTCTCGCGGAGTACAACAAAACTGTGCAATTAGTTTTTGATTTCATCTACATTTAGTACTCCATGCATGTTATGATATTTTGATGTGATGGGGAATCTTCTTTTTGCATAGTAAATTTGAGAGTTGCTTTTTGCATCTAAACAGGGCCATGACTAAAACTCTTTCTTGGTCTACGTTCCTCTCCTCTCAGCTCAATATTTTTTCCCTACTACCAAGAAGAGACATATTCATTGTAACCCACAACTGTCTAGCAGCCTTCCAGACACGCTAAAGCTTGAAGGAGCTTCGCTCTGGCTTCTCCACTACTTCTCGTAGCTCGACAGATCCATGAGTCAACTGAACCCAATGGCCTCTTTTGAAGGTTGAGCTTGACACGACGCGGAACTTACTATACCTATGAAGTTCACCCAAATCCATCGTATATGTAACTTCTTTAACTCTTTGATGCACCCATGGGTGTAGACGTATGCGCATGTATCCGGATGGATACCAAAGACTTTTATGAACAAACCTATCATTGTATATAGTATATATATATGTATTAGCCTAACCTAGATTTGCCAGTACTAATTGCAGCTGTGCTTAGCTTGATAACTCCCCTCAAGCCTCAGTCCAAGTGTCAAACTGCCAAGCACGTGCAAGCTATACTAAAATTCTCTTGCATTGAGCTCCACTGCTGTAAACCATGCTCTAGCTGCCGCACCTCACTCTCCTTGACAGTTGAAATCACTCCATCATCCCAAACACCACAACAAAACATAGAACAAAAAGTCGAACCGGAGATTGAATCGGTCAGGCTACTGGTTTACTGGCTCAATGGTCCAACCAGCGATGCATTGATTGAACCAGTGGTTCATCATTTATCAATATAATATTTATTTCTCATCATTTATATAAATAATATGCAAGTTTTATTATCAAAATATATCACGTATGGTATGACATAATAGATAGTATAGCATAATTATATCATAATATTCTATTATTCAAAGTTCGAAACCAATATCTAAACATTAAATTGATCAATGTTTCACTAGAAAAACCGGTTCACTGGTTCACGGTGTGATAGAAAACCGACGGTTCACCCCGGTCCAATTGCATAACCGTTCTTTTGATTGAACTGAACCAGTCCAGCCACTGTTCGGCGGTTCACATTTTTTTCGGTTGGACCTGTCAACCGGTTTGATGTTTTGTTCTATGCAACAAAGAGATCAAAACGTGAAGCCCAGTCTTTCTCTCTCGAGAAAAAAAAAGTGGAGCCCAATCATCAAACAAGAAGCCGCACTCAGCTCGGCTGGATCCACATCGCTGTAAAGTTAACACGCCCCCCAGGTGGGGCCACCGGATACACATCACACCCGCCGCCAAAGATCGAGAGAGCCCCCACCGCAGCCGCCAGGTGGGCCCTCCCTCCCCGCCACACGCCGTCACCCCCATCGTTCACCGTGGACCCGTTCCACGCCGAACCCAAACCCCCCCTCGCAACGGCCTCCATTCCGCCCGGCAACCTCCCGCTGTCACGCGGGCCCCACCCATCCGCATCCACACGGGCGCCTGCCGGCCGCGTCCCCCGCGTGCAGCGTGGCCCTCCATCTCCGCGCGTCTAGAAGGGTCCACGCTAATCACCCGCGGCTAACACGGTGATTAGCGCCCCGGATTAATCAAATCACAAACCTAATCCGACGGTAAGCGCACCGGCTGGCGAATCGGGAAAGGGTTTGCCTTTATAAGCGCCCGTCAAGCCACCACCGCGCCCGCCTGAAATAAGCCAACGCCTCCTCCCTCCTCCGCCTACCTCTCGACGCCCCCCTCCAAACCGAAAAGGGGAAAAAAAAAAGAAAAAAAAAACAGAGAGAGAAATTCTCCGTGGGGAAAAAGTCGCGTGCCGCCGTCTCGCCCACAGGTTGGTGCCGCCGCCGCCTCATCCTCCCCCGCCTCCCAGGCACCAGATCCGATCGCCCCCGCGCGCGCCGCCGGCCGATCTGGCCCGGCCGGGGCTCGCCGTTGACGGGGTCCGTGGGGTGCCGGTTTTTTTTTAGAATTTTGGGCGTTGTTTTGTGAATAGGTTGGTGATGATCTGGATTGGTTTGGTCGAGGGGTTGCAAGCGATTGGATCGGATCTGTGAGAATTGGGTTTGGCCGCTGTGGTTGGTTGGTGGCAGATGGTCTGTGCTCCGTTGGGTGGTCTGTGAGGAGGATTTGTGTTTTCCTTTCGATACATGTTTTTTTCCTTTGGTTCTTTACAAATCATTTGTGCGGATCAGTGAAGGATACACCGAATCTGTCGGCGTGATGGATGAACAAAATTTCTGTGGTCGTCGGCGGCGGATGCGGTAGTCGGTTCATCCTGGCCCCGCGCTGCGGTCGTGGCTGCTTGCTTGTTGCAGGGCTCTTCCATCCCTCGCATCACAGGCAAGCTTCGTGCCAAATCATGGAGCAAAGAGAGAGATGTGGCGCTGATAACTTGCAGCGGGCTTCCTTGCCGCGCGTGGCGTAAATAGCCTTGATGAGTGCGCGATGGATTGCGGCTGGAGGTTTCGTGCTGACCATTGAAGGTCAATTGCTTCAGCGTGTGGATGGAGCCTGACTGCGTGAATTGGCTGTGCATCTGGCAGATTGCGGCCCAGGGTGTAGATTGCTTCGCCTGTACGCTGCTGGTTGCCTGCCTTGTGCTGGTTCTGCATGAGCTATCTTTACTTGTGGAGCAACCAAGAAAAGCCTTAGCTTCATGCTATGATTGTGTGAGGAATAACCCAAGGGTGCAGAGCTTCAATTGTTTTATATAGAGTGCCCAATAAGGATGAGATAGAGTGGGTTGGGTCCAGCACAGTTAAATCTGCCTGTACAGAAGACATGTGACGCAGATTGTTGGCCAACGATCCCATTGCTGCTCTTCAGGTTCGACAGGCTTCCCCTAATTTTGTTCTCCTAGGGAAGCTGACAGAAGCGTAGATGTTTCTCATTGTTTTCAGTATTACAGCTTAATGTGAAACCTGATGGTATGCTAGTAGAAAGTAGTCTGATCAGGAAGAAAGAATCATGTGTAGCAACCTTTGATGTTTGCATCAACTCACAAGGGACTGAAGGTCGAATAATGCATAGAACTGTGAATTTTGAATCAATTTGGCAATGTTGCTAATTGTTAACATGCCCTTTGGCTGCAGCTACTGCCTCTGTGAACAAATTTGGGCAGTGTTTATCAGCTAACTATTTAAGGACTTTGCAGAATGACACATTTGGATAAAATTGACATAGCTTCCAAAGATTATTTATTTGTTATTTGTTGCAAGCCAGATTTTTTTTCAGCAGTTGGTCCGAACAGTCACATCCCGTAAAGAGAAAACAAGGATTGAAATATGCTGTAATACTTTTCATCATTCAATCCAGCATTGCTAATTTCCTGTTAGTATCATTCTATTCTACCTTATATAGTTCCAGTGCTGAACAATATGTTGTATTTCTTTCTGAACCTGAATCATGTATTTTTACCATTTGTCACCCGTACTGTGTTCCCATTTCTTGCTAATGAGCTATGGAACTTCTGTCTCCGCAGCCTATCGGTAGCAATGGCACAAGAGAGCTGGAAACAAGAGTCCGACGAGACTGGAGTCCACGCACCTGAGGCCCCAATTCTGTGCATAAACAACTGTGGTTTCTTCGGTAGCAGCATGACGAACAATATGTGCTCGAAGTGCTATCGGGACTTCATCAAGTTGATGGAAGCCCCTGTGGTGGAGAAGAAGGTGATCACAGCAGCATCTTCTTCTGCTGCATCACTGGAAACAGCAAAGGAAGATGATGCGCCGGCCGCCGCCGCCGCCACTGAAGCTGTGTCCGAGAAGCAAGCAGAGCAGGAGCCCCCAAAGCCACCCAGCAACCGGTGCCTGACCTGCCGCAAGAAGGTCGGGCTGACTGGCTTCCAGTGCCGCTGCGGGGGCACCTTCTGCTCCACACACCGCTATACTGACTCCCACCAGTGCACCTTTGACTACAAAAAGGTGGCGAGGGAGCAGATAGCCAAGCAGAACCCAGTTGTGATGGCTGAGAAGATCAACAAGATTTGATGTATGGTCCTGAAGGTATCTCTGAATTCATGCCTGGGTTCCCTGAGTTCTCAATCTCATTCCAGTCGGATAGGTTCCTCCAGGTGGTGGTCGGTGTTAGCGTGGTAGTAGGGGTCTCAATTGTGTCTATCCTTCTCCTTTATCATGGTTTCATCCTCTCGATTGTGTAATAATGTAAATATATTCAAACTGTAATTTAATCTTATTGCTTCCTACTTAGTCGATCATTGGTTTTATCGTCGAGGCTTTGAAGTGGCGTCCAATCTTTTGATTTTCTTATTATCTGGGTTCCGGGCATGTCAAGAGGTTGAAATTCATTCAGGATCCTGAACATGAAAGCCTGGTATTTTGCCAGTTGTGAAATAAAGGATGGCGGCTGTTATAGCTGTAGCTTTTACTCTGGAAGCTTCTGCTGGAAAGAAGCGAGCCGTGGTTTTGCGTCGTCGCGTGGTGTACCGACATGTCACCGGTTTTGTATCATTGTCTGTTATCACCTTTGTTGTGCTGGAAATCTGAAGCTTATCTGTTCCTGCTACTACCGTGATTATGTGATCAGATGAAGTGATAGATAAGCATATACATGTCAAGTCCTGTTTTATTTGTGATGTTCTTTGCAAGCTATGCGGATCATACATGTCAGGATGTAATTGCCTAAATCATCTTGTCACACTCGATCATTGTGTGTTGGAAAGCAGGGCGTTTGTTAAGTTAGTACGTGGGATTAGACTTGGGTATAATTGCTTGGAGAGGAAAACAATGCCAATTGACAAAGAAAGGAATTGACTGACAATGGCAGCTTGGCCTTTCATGTTGTCTGCCAGTTATATCTTCGCGGTAGGCTGGATCTTAATCAAATAATCAGAGTAAAAGCAACAATGAGAGTGGCAAATGATGGTGACTTATTGACTTATGCAAGAGGACTGGATCACTAAAATTCATTAGTGGTGAAGTTAACACTTCTTTTTTGTTCCTGAGGCTTTGTTTGGATAAACTCGTTCGCTCTCAATCCATATGGATTGGAGAGGAAAATAAACCAAATTTCCATGGTATATGCCCCTTATCCCCGGACAGTCCACAGGTGAGCCTCTCCGAGTAGCAAGCAGGTCTCGGAGTTTCTTTGGTGTTTTTTCTACAGGTTTGGAAACCTCTTGGACTCATACACATCTCTTAACTCAGTGCTAATGGGGTAAGTTGCTACTTTGGCTCTTGCTGCGAAGACGGTCTGCTTTGCAGATACAACATGCTTCTTTCTGTTCAGAATAGATAGCCTGGAGGCAGTTCGCGAAGTGAACATTGGGCCGGAAGACTGCTACTGGAGATTGTGGTCTTTAATTTCAGATTTCTATCATCTTCAGTGCTCAGCTTCCTTTCAGATGGTCAAGATTAGCATACAGGAGAACTATTTACTATTTTGCACACTGCCTGGCTATGCAGCCAAGAGCTGTGAGTTCTTGTGCTGTTTCTTTCTCTTGTACAAAGCAGGACCATGTCCCTAGTTGTGCTGTCATCACAGCGCTACAACTTGTTTTATTGGGCGCTTTTGACCCCATAGATGAATTGCGGTTCCTGCTGAAAAAAAACTTAGTAAGCGGAGACCTATCGGTTACGTATATTAAAGATTTTTGAGCTTGAGATTCCTAATTAGAGTTAAACCAGAGTACCAGACCAGTTGGTCAATCGTGTCACTCGCTACCCTGCCGGCCACAGTTCGAACCCCGGGAGGGGCGAATTTGTTGGCCCGAGGTGGCACACCTAGGTGCGCGTTGAAAAAAGATCAGATCTCGCCTATCCCACTTTAAAGCGGCCAGCCTTATCTCACGAAAACTGAGAAGGTGATCTTGCCCTCCATAGGTTGAGTTTTTTTTAATTGGAGCTAAACTATTCTAACTTTTGGACACCACTGCAGTCCATTGTTTATAAGACATGCTGAGACTTATGTGGTCTTTTAAATCACACTTTAATCATTCATATATGCATATTATATTATTTATTTTTATATAAACTTATGATTATTTTTCAAATTGAAGATTACATTTGATTACAAATTGCGCAACTTTCAAACAAAAATAGGTAGTAGCTGGTTAAGATAACAAGATCTCATCTTCCGTGTAGATATCGATGGGAATCCGAGATTTCCTTATCATCACGAGGGACCCGTGGCAGGAATAAAAGGAATATCTAAAATTGGTACTCCCTCTATTCCAAAATATAGATCATTTGACTTTTTTCACAAGTTTGATCACTCGTCTTATTCAAAAATTTACACAAATTATCATATTTTTAGTGGTGACTTACTTTACTAATATAAAACCTACAAAAATATCTTAAATTTTATTATATTTTTATAAATTTTTTAATAAGACGAGCAGTCAAACTTGCGATAAAAAAATTAAACAACCTACATTTCAAAATGGAGTAGAAACTTGTCTACTTTGTTGGCTTAAATACATCGTTTGATTTCTTGTCTACTTTGTTGGCTTAAATGCATCGTTTGATTTTTTTCATTTTTTAAAAATTGACTGTCGGCAACGAGGGGTGCGCTGAAGGATTTCTTACCTTTCCAGACAGGAATTTTTTGTTTTGTTTATCGACAATTAACTTGGTTTTCTTGTCAACAAAAGGTTTGAATACAATTTGGTAATCAGAGCGTTCAGGAACTTGCAATCGGGCTCCAACCAAGCAAGTTTTCCAAACCCAAATACTCTTGTTTGCCTGAATGTTAAGAATTAAGTAAGGGCAAGTAAACGGTCGGCGACTGTCGTCGACACGCAACGGAGTTTTTGCGGAAACCCCCTCCCGCGCGGTGCGTTCCCCCCCCGGCCGTCGTCTCGTTCGGCGAACAACCTGCACTCGTGTTCCCAGGAGTTTCGACGAGGAAGGACCTCGTTGTACGAGCCGTCGCGGGGAGACGACGGAGGAGCTGGTTCCGCTGCGCGCCGCGGGGATTTGCTTCACGCCGCGGGCTGCAGGGGATTCCATTCGCACCAAAGGTTCCTACCTCTCCACCTCGAAGATCCACCGGCCGCACGCCGCAGCCCCACCGCGAGGGCCTCGCCGGCCGCGCACCGCAGCCCGCCATGGCTGCCTCACCGGCCACTCACCGCAGCCCCGCCACGAGGGCCTCGTCGGCCGCGCCCCGCAGCTCCACCGCGGGGGCCTCGCCTACCGCGCGCGGGAGCCCCTGCCGCGGCCTCCTCGTCGCCTCCCAGGTAGGCAGGTACTGCTGGCTCCTCCCCTCGTCCATTGCCTCCGCCGTCGTACTCGCATAGGTCCTTGATTTGGTGCGTCCTGTCTGTTTTTTCCTCGGCGGTGCAGGAACCCGGGCATCGTTCGTTGGGCTCGGCGGCGGGGGACGCGGTGGCCCAGCTGAGGGGCGTGCGGGAGGACGTGAAGCAGCTGCTCAAGGCCACCTCCGGCCATCCCATCCTGGTATGTTGTTGCTCCTCGTGCAAATTCTGCGGCTCCATGTGGTCGGAGCAGGCAATTGATTGTGTTGGGCCTTCCTTCTTTATTCATCTTGCTGTGAAGGAATGCACCAAGCTGAGTTTTGCTCATGTCTCGTGCATCTGATGAACCAACACTGCAACATTTTGTTTTCGGCAAGGAAGGAACTAGTGCGATTTAGTTGGTTTTGGAGATATAGTTTTGTGTTCATGTGCTCTGATTGTTTTGTGCTCTGAATATCAACTGTATCCTTTTGAATATTAACTGTATCCTTTTTCAGTTTTATGCATGCTCAGATAAACAAGGTGCCTCAAGTCTGTTGTCTGTGACCAGAGTATGGCCCCCTTGATTAGTTATGGTGTTGCTTCCTTCAGATTTGCTAGTGCCTTTTAGATTGAATTATGGTCATTTTAGTGCTTTTGTTCTGCTTGTTTGGTAGTATGCCCTGAAATGCTTGATCTGAGAAGTTGGTAATTCCATTCTGTTATTCATGCTGAGAAGTGTACAAGCTAAAATATCCTTTTTTTTACTGCAGCAACACATGACATGAGTAGCAACACCTGAACTTTGGTGAGATTAGCATGTAGTATGCCCTGAAATTGACAGGAATTTGAGATTATGCATATCGCGTAGAATTACAGATACTTTTTTGTGATGTTAAGTGCTATTTGAGTGGTACTGCATAGCTTGAGTGAACTGGCCTGATGAAGTTCATTTTAGTGAACTGACCTGATGCTTTTTGTGCCTGATACTTTTTGTGAATTGGCCTGATGAAGTTTATTTTAGTGAACTGTACTTTGGGATTTTTTTTGGTCATCAGAAAGTTATTGTGGCTCATCTTAGAGGTTTAAATTCTATTAGGTAATTGCTGTAGTTTAAATTCCATTAGGTAACAGCTGCCATTGTCCTCTACTTGCCTTTTATGGTCAAAAGTATTCTTTTGAGAATTTACAGATAATACAATGTTTCTGAAACTTTGCAATGTTTATCAGGTGTTTGGGATGATGAGTAAACCATTGATCCGTTTCCTGCTCCCTGGCAGCAACACATGAGTAGAAACTTGCAGTAGAATAAGATCATGCTTCGACTGATGCCATGTTGATGAGTTGATTGCTCAGGGGAAAATAATCAGTAGTTCAGTATGCTGTGTTATCGATTGGATTCGTTTGGAAAAAGTGTTAACTGTTGCATGCTGTTATATTCGCTCTATGTTCTTGTTAGCATTCTTCTGGTAGTAAACTTGTGAGAGTTAGAAGATAGTGCTTAAACTGATGCTATGTTATTAATTGACTCTTTACAAAAAAAAATGTTGCCAGAATAACAACTAAATGCTGTTAAATTTGCTTGGGTTCTTGTAAGCATTTTGCTGATTGTCTCACGTATGCAACAGAATGACTACAAAGATCAAGTATGCACTAAATCATCGTGATTTATGTGTTAAAAGATATCATCGTGATTTATGTGTTAAAAGATAATTAAACGCCCTGCAGACAGCTAAGCAGACAACCCATTATACAAGCTGTCTATTTATATAGAAAGACAGCGAGCTGTCTACGCGATTATACTGGCCTAAGATGTCAGGCGTAGCAAAGTAGCAAACAATTTCATCACGGCAGAGGTAAAACGAAACAAAAATTATCTTTTTTTTCCAAAATCACAATGAACAGTGGTATGTGAGTCAGAAGTAGCTGGTTAAGATCTCATCTTTCGTGTAGAAATCAATGGGAACCCGATTGATTTTCTTCGTCATCCTCACCCTGACAATCCTTGGTTACACAAGACAGAAATGGTAATTAAAAAATCAGAAAAGGTAGAAAATTTGGCAGCACTGTTTGCTTATATCCATTGATGAATAGATAAAAGAATATTTTTTAAGATTCACTTTATTATCTTCATACTTCATGATTTCAATGACCATTTTATACAATCAAGAGGAAAACCATTCGCATATTAATTCTGAAGCTTTTTTAATGTCCCTGTCCGCTTTAAGCTTTGGCAAGTGAGCGAGTACTTTTAATAGCCACGTCCGCTATTGCAAAGCAAATGGTTAGAAAAAAATGAATCAAAGCAGAAGAGCACAATAAAGGACCTCAGAGATCTTGGTGGTTCGTGATCATCAGACGGGGTTATTGCCCCATCAAGAGTAGCAAATATTTGATCACATCACCGGCCCAAACGAAACCACATACAAAGCGTAAGGCCCAAATTAAAAAAATCACGTATGCAGAGCAGGATCACAAATGTTCCAAGAGATCAATAAACCAATGGCATAAATATCGCGAGTCAGAAGTAGCTGGTTAAAGATCTCATCTTTCTCAAGGAAATCAATGGGAATCCGATTGATTTTCTTCGTCATCCTCGCCATATGCCCACTGGTGACCGACTTCCCAACGAAATCGCTCAGACAAAAAGAAATCACTATAAATTTGCCTACTTTGTCACCGGCGAATCCTGGGAATAAACAGAGGACGGCCGGAGCTTAAAAAGCAGGCGGGAAGAACTAGGAAAGCGTCCTCCCCTTTGGATTCAGTCTCGCCTAACGATAGATTGCCCGCCGCACCGGATGCAGCGCCGGACAATTGCAATTTTAGGCAAAAACCAAACAGGATCAACGAACCAACCAACCAACCAAAGCAGCAAATCAACAACGCAAACGAACGGAACGAAACTGCAACGAAGTGAACGAGCGCAAATCGGGATCCGACGATGGTGGCAGGCTAGGGTTTACGAGGCGCGGCGCTGAACCCTAACTTGCCATCGAGAGCGGCGGCGGCGGCGGAGATGGGAGAGAATAGAGCCTGGGACGCTAGCATTTGTAGGCGTCGGAGAGGATTGAGGTCGTGTAGGGTTTGCATTTGGACTCCTTCGCCGTCGGCCCGTGCACGTGATTCCGCGCAAGGTCGGTGCACAGGCCACGGCCCATTGAGCATGGAGGAAATGGGCCGTGGGCCCATAGCTATGCAGCGGATACGGGTTGGTTTTCCGAGTTCAGATCCCACTCAAACAAATTCAGATATTTAAGTATTTAGATTTAAGTATAAATCATCTCTGGATTTTGGATGCACCCATCGAACATTTTGAAATAAAGATGTAATGTCTCTGCTTAAGGTAGATTTTTCTATAAAGTTAGTTAAAGTTCAAATATGTTTGATTTTTTAATTGAAATATGTTTGAATTGAGATAGTAACAGAGTGAACTATATAATTTAGAATGGACGTGAGTAATTAGTTGTATAAGGTGGCCGGTTTCTCAAAGATCAATATCCAATTAAATTGACAAGCTTATGAATTGCCTTTTGTACATAGCGAGCAACGGCTTTTCTGCGACTCAACAGGAACAATACTTTCAGTTCATCATTCGAAATTTCAGCAGTGGTGGTGGCTTCGTTAACCCACAACTTTGACCAGATGGCGCAAAGAAATTTGTGTAACTATCAAACGAAAATTAAGACATGCCCAATCAATTAATCACATGCATTGCGTTGCATCCTACTAGAATACAGGCATCTAATCCTGTCCAAAAGTCATAAAAAATGCAACAAAATCAACCTGGGCCGTTGATCTTCCGGACACGTAAACCCAATCACCCGTCGCAGCAGCAGCAGCCCACACTACCACAGCGCCATGAGCTGCAGCAACGCCAATACCACCACGGCCGCCGCCGCCGCCGCCGCCGCGCCGCCTCTCCGGCCATCCATCGCCGCCCCGGTCTGTATCTGTATGGTGAAGTTGCACGCCGCCGTGGACGGGTCCCTCTGCGTCGGCAGCGCGAGGCCCTGAAAATCACACGCCTCGTCCTTCTGGTTCTGCACCTGGTAGTAGGCGTTGAACGCGTACGACGCGTTCCCGGCGGCGTCCATGCCGTTGCACGTCGAGCCGTACCCGAGCGTCGTGCAGTCGGCGAACGTGCAGGCGTAGTCGATGTTGGCGCCGAGTTTGCCGAGGTCCTTGGCGTTCGGGTTCAGCGCGCACCATACCTTGGAGAGGTACTTGATCCCCTTGGCCGGCACCAGCGCCGCCGTGTCGCGGCCCTGCCCGGTGAGGTCCATGGCGTACTTGGGCTGGCTGTCGTAGCGGAGGATGCCCCAGTGCCGCTCGAAGTTGCCCGGCGCCACGCTCTTGAGGTCCTCGTCGACGAGCCCGAACAGGTAGACCTCGGCGCGCTGGCCCGGCCGCGCCGGCGTGCCGGCGCTCGACGCCAGCCGCCGGAGCAGCCCGGCGTAGAACCGCTGCGCGTAGGAGGCCTTGGCGTGCTTGTCGCCGTCGGTGGGCCAGCCGACCTCGCCGACGATCACCGGCATGTCGCCGTGCCCGACGGCCTTCAGCGCCGCCACCAGCGTGTCGAAGTTGGCGTCGAACACGTTGGTGTAGAGCACGCCGTTGTCGTTCACCGGCGCCGCGCCGCCGTCGAAGAAGGCGTAGTCGAGGGGGAAGTTGTCGTTGAGGTACAGGCTCAGGAACGGGTAGATGTTGACGGTGAAGGGCGCGTTGTTCTTGGCGAGGAAGTTGACGATGTCGGTCATGAGGCCGGCGATGTCGGTGCGGAACCGGCCCGCCGACGGCACTGGGTGGCTGGCCGGGGAGTTGTACACGTCGGCGTTGAGAGGGACGGTGGCCTTGATCCTGTCGCCGACGCCGGCGTCGTTGAGCGCGTTCTGGATGTTCTGCAGCGCCGGCAAGGTGACTTTGATGAAGGAGCCGTTGTAGGACTCCAAGAACGGCTCGTTGCCGACGGCCACGTACCTGCAAATTAAGAGGATTACATGTTCACAACAAGCTCTTAGAGCTCACTTCTCTAATGGAGTGATCACAACAAGCTTGTAGCATAGAAGAAGAAATGTCTTGCTTTCAATTCGTCAAAAACTGATTGAAATTACTCGCAAAAAAAACTGATGGAAATCAGTAGCATCTTTCATGATCACTTGCAATTCTGAACTTAGATAAAGTAAATTCGGTTCAGAACTACATTCCATGAGACTCGGTAAGGGCAATGTTGGTAGAATTTGTTTGTGAGTTGTGTGAAACAGAATATTTCGCGTCAATACCTTGACAAAAAAAAAAGTCCCAGAACACATGATGATCATCACCAAACAAAATTACAGAGGAAATGAGAAGTAGACATGAGTGTCAGGCTTCCCCATTGAGTTTGCAGGCAGCAGTTGTTGGGTATGATCAGGTTAGGTCAGATGCATGACAACCAGTTGCAGGGTGTAAAGGGCAAAGGCAGATTTCAGTGGGCTTGCAGTATCAAAAGTTCAACAGATGCATGACAATCTGATATCCCAGGCAGCTTATGATTTCGTTGCCGTATTTCTAAGCAATACTCCCAAAATCTCGAATTATATGCTCAACTTGTCCATAAAACCCAAAACAACCTCAATCATCATCGTAATCAATCCGTAGGACCCAGTATCTTTGTGAAAGATTTCTCTTATCCTTTTTTCCAAACTCGGACCTTAATGAATCAATTGAACCAACCTTGACCATCTTTGGTACACCTGACCCGTAATCGAACCATGAATTAGTTTATCTATCTATGAATTAGTTTAATGTGCTATCGATAAATTGATGTTCAGACAACTGCAACAATGTTGACATTACCCATGTTCCAAACATGCCCTAAGCAAGTTGATCATATGAAGATGGACCATGCTTGGCACAACTGGGCCGTCACCGAACCATCGGTTTATATTTAATCTAACAGTGCCAATAGTAACTCAAAAAAAAATATTCCAATAGTGTCAATCAACTGATATTATTCAAACAACGACAACCATTGTCCTGACATTATCCATGTTCGATAACGACACGGAGAGGAATGCGATGCCTTACACGCCCACCCGAATTTGCCAACAGCCTCCTCCACTGACTCTGTCCCCACTACCCAACCACCCTCATCCAAAGAAATCAAGCTTGATGGTTGAGTGATAGGTCTCCAGATTTGCAAGATGGTAAGTTCTTCAGAGTTGCAAGGCGATAGCTTTCCGTCAGAAACACAACCAGAAATTTACAACATTTCTGTTACAATTTCGTTATCCGATTACCATGAATGATTCCTTGATTGATTGGGGTTATGGTTTCGTGCCAAGGAGCACAACGATTTGGAACACGTCAGCGTCGCTAATGCTGCTCAATCTCAGTGCGATGCTAAATAATGCTAAGCTGACAGTGCTTGTGCTGGAATCGATGCAAAGGTAACACGATCGCAAAGCATTGTTACCATATTTAGTAAGCTGAAAGAGAGACAGGCATGGCGTGCCGCGTCGGCGGCGCGCGCGCGAGAGAGAAAAGGCATGGCCGGTGAGACGACGATGACTCACTTGATGGTGACGCCGCCGTCGAAGTCGTATTTCTTGACGTTCTTCTTGACCCAGTCCTTGGCCTTGCCGGCGTCGGCGGCGAGGCCGGCGAGCATGAGGTTGGGGATGGCGACCATGACCTCGATGCCGGTGCCGGCGAGCGCGCTCATGGCGGCGGGGTCGGTGTCGAAGAGCTTCACCTTGTTGATGCCGTTGTCCCGGAGCACCTGCACCACCGCCTTGGGCGGCAGCGGGTGCGACGCCTGCGTGCCCCAGTTCATCCCCACCAGCGCCTCCGCGCCCGGCGCCACCGCCGCCGCCCAGCACAGCGCCACCAGCAGCATCGCCGCCGCGAGCCTCGCCATCACCTGCAGCCCAATGCGAGCCCCTCCCGCTCGCCCGGAATCTGCCGGACACGACGGCACAGCAAGCTTGGCGAGAAATCGCTGGAATTTGGAATGGATTTCGCGGAGCTCGGCTCCAAGAACTAGGGGAGGAAGGGGAGCTGCTGGGATCAGTAAAAGGTGGCGTCCTTGAACACTGTAACTTGCGGCCAAGAACTGCAGAGACGAGATGACGGACACAACGGAACGGGATTGAGATAGGGAGAGCAGGGAAGATTCAAAATTTTGAATCGAGCGAGCAGGGGATGCTCCCCCCTAACCACACACCAGGACAACCGCAGCGCAGCTTTGGATGCCCAGCTCTCCCCTCCCCTTGCTTCGATAAACCAGCTCGGATTGGTCGCCGCTACGCTCTGCCTCTGCCTCCTCCACCCTCGGCTCCCGTGCTGCAGGTGCAGCAGCAGCAGCCCCTGCTCGCTCGATTCAAAATTTTGAATCTTCCCTGCTCTCCCTATCTCAATCCCGTTCCGTTGTGTCCGTCATCTCGTCTCTGCAGTTCTTGGCCGCAAGTTACAGTGTTCAAGGACGCCACCTTTTACTGATCCCAGCAGCTCCCCTTCCTCCCCTAGTTCTTGGAGCCGAGCTCCGCGAAATCCATTCCAAATTCCAGCGATTTCTCGCCAAGCTTGCTGTGCCGTCGTGTTCGGCAGATTCCGGGCGAGCGGCGGCTCGCATTGGGCTGCAGGTGATGGCGAGGCTCGCGGCGGCGCTGCTGCTGGTGGCGCTGTGCTGCGCGGCGGCGGCGGCGCCGGGGGCGGAGGCTCTGGTGGGGATGAACTGGGGCACGCAGGCGTCGCACCCGCTGCCGCCCAAGGCGGTGGTGCAGGTGCTCCGGGACAACGGCATCAACAAGGTGAAGCTCTTCGACACCGACCCCGCCGCCATGAGCGCGCTCGCCGGCACCGGCATCGAGGTCATGGTCGCCATCCCCAACATCATGCTCGCCGGCCTCGCCGACGACGCCGGCAAGGCCAAGGACTGGGTCAAGAAGAACGTCAAGCGATACGACTTCGACGGCGGCGTCACCATCAAGTGAGTCATCGTCGTCTCACCGGCCATGCCTTTTCTCTCTCGCGCGCGCGCCGCCGACGCGGCACGCCATGCCTGTCTCTCTTTCAGCTTACTAAATATGGTAACAATGCTTTGCGATCGTGTTACCTTTGCATCGATTCCAGCACAAGCACTGTCAGCTTAGCATTATTTAGCATCGCACCGAGCAGCATTTGCGACAGTGACGTGTTCCAAATCGTTGTGCTCCTTGGCACGAAACCATAACCCCAATCGATCAATCATTCACGGTAATCGGACAGCGAAATGTTGTAAATTTCTGGCGCAAAGCTATCACCTAGCAAATCTGAAGAACTTATCATTCTGCAAATCTGGAGGGCTACGCTTGATTTCTTTGGATGAGGTGGTTGGGTAGTGGGGACAGAGTCAGTGGAGGAGGCTGTTGGCAAATTCGGGTGGCCGTGCAAGGCATCGCATTCCTCTACCTGTCGTTATCGAACATGGATAATGTCAGGACAATGGTTGTCGTTGTTTGAATAATATCAGTTGATTGACACTATTGGAATATTTTTTTTTGAGTTACTATTGGCACTGTTAGATTAAATATAAACCGATGGTTCGGTGACGGCCCAGTTGTGCCAAGCATGGTCCATCTTCATATGATCAACTTGCTTAGGGCATGTTTGGAACATGGGTAATGTCAACATTGTTGCA
>OAMR01000147.1:67353-85911 GCA_900205405.1 Echinochloa crus-galli
CTTTGTTCCTACACAAAAATTGGTTAATGTTTCTTAACTGCGTTGGTGCTGGATGTATTTGATTGAAGGCTTGAAATGTCATTTCTACAAATTTTAGTCAGGAAAAGATAGAATCAGTAGTCTGTTCTGGTCATTATTGCTAAAACATATATTCGAGGAAACATATGAACTTTCTGTTGAAAAATGAGAATTAAAGATATCTATTCCTGCATGATTTATTTTTGTAAAATTCTTTGAAGGTGACAAATGGACAATAGATGCCGGATTATACATCTAATACATACAATTGGAGAAATAAATGGAACAAGCTTGCAGATGTTCACCTTTTTTTATGCCTTATTTTTTTACGTCTGATTATCTATTTGTCACATGATCCTGGCCAGTTTGCAGACATGTTCTCTCTGTTTTGATTTATGTTTTATCCTTTTGACCAGTTAAAATTGTTCATTCTCTCCGTCACCGAGAGTGAGTCGCGGATCTCTCCAGTACCCTCCTCTGTCCGCGACGCTCTGGCGGATCTCAACTGGCGTCGCGCAATGGAAGAGGAGTATGCGGCTCTTCTTGCCAACCAGACGTGGGACCTTGTGCAGCGTCCGTCTGGTTGCAATGTGGTGACTGGCAAGTGGATCTGGACGCATAAGCGTCGAGCTGATGGCACTCTGGACTACAAGGCTCGCTGGGTCCTCAGGGGTTTCACCCAGCGGCCTGGAGTTGACTATGATGAGACATTCAGTCCAGTGGTCAAGCCTGCTACAGTGCGCACAGTTCTCTCTATTGCTCTCTCTCGTTCGTGGCCTGTGCACCAGCTTGATGTCAAGAATGCCTTCCTCCATGGCACATTGTCTGAGACTGTCTACTGCAGCCAACCAGCAGGGTTTGTGGACTCCAGTCGTCCGGATCTGGTCTGTCGGCTCAACAAGTCTCTCTATGGTCTGAAGCAGGCTCCTCGTGCTTGGTACTCTCGGTTTGCCACGTTCTTGCTGTCTTTGGGGTTCACGGAGGCAAAGTCCGACACTTCGCTGTTTGTCTATCGACATGGTGATGAGACTGCCTATCTGCTGTTGTATGTTGATGATATTGTTCTCACCGCCTCCAGTCAGCAGTTGCTTCGACGCATCATTGCCTCTCTGCAGCAGGAGTTTGCTATGAAGGATTTGGGTCAGCTCCACCACTTCTTGGGGGTCACTGTGGAGACCCGCTCTTCTGGCCTCTTTCTTCACCAGAGACAGTATGCTCTTGATATCTTGGAGCGGGCTGGCATGCCAGATTGCAAGCCCTGTTCTACTCCTGTCGATACTCAGTCGAAGCTGTCTGCTGACTCGGGTGCTCCTGTGGCTGATCCTACTGCATTCCGGAGCCTTGCGGGGGCCTTGCAGTATCTCACTTTCACCAGGCCGGACATTGCTTATGCTGTTCAGCAGGTGTGCCTCCACATGCATGACCCATTTTGGCTCAGCTCAGTCGTAGTGGCCGTCTTCTTAGGCGGCAACCTTGTCTCCTGGTCGTCCAAGCGGCAACCGGTCGTCTCCCGCTCCAGTGCTGAGGCGGAGTACCGGGCTGTCGCTAACGGCGTGGCTGAGGCGTCTTGGCTCCGACAGCTCTTGGCGGAGCTTCACAGCCCGCTCCCCAAGAGCACGCTCGTCTACTGCGACAACGTCAGCGCCGTGTACCTCTCCACCAACCCGGTTCAGCATCAGCGGACGAAGCATGTCGAGATTGACTTGCACTTCGTCCGAGATCGGGTTGCCATCGGCGATGTTCGGGTCCTCCATGTACCGACCACCTCCCAGTTTGCTGACATCTTCACGAAGGGTTTGCCCTCCTCGACGTTCTCGGAGTTTCGCTCCAGCCTCAACATAGCAGGTGGCTAGTTGTGACTGCGGGGGAGTGTGTTGCCTTTCTTTGTTGTCCAGTCTTGAACACCGCTGCGCCGGTAGTTCAGACTGCGGGGGAGTGTTAGAGTATGTTGTATATAGCCCATAGGGCCCATGTATACTAGGCCCTTTGAGGCCCATGTACATCACCATATAACCCACCTTTCTAGGGTTGGAGGAATAGACACTGATATTATTCCTCTAACACATATGTAGGAAACAAGATTTCTTATTGCAACCATTAACTCTTACAACTTAAGCTGATGAATTTAATTTTGACGAATTTGTTTGGAGAGAACAACCACTAACTGTATTTTAAAGCTGTATACACTTTAGAGGCTATTTCAACTCCAGTCGAATGCATTAATATTGTTATCTGTATCTTCTTTTTTTCACTCTTTTTCTATTGTTTGATCATGCAGTCACTGGCAGTGGTCACTTTAGGTGGCTATCAAATGGCACAACGAATTGACAACCTCGTTGACACTGAGGAATCAAAAAGCTTCTATCTTCAGGTAGTTGCTGATTGAATGCTACTTCACCCTGCTAGGCCGATTCCCACCTACTATGTTTCTCATTTATTGTACTTTTTTTGGATGGCTCTATGCATTGGGAATCTTTTGGCTACTCCTTTTTCGAGAAAAAAATTGGAAATTGTCAGATCCATATTTCTGAACATGATGTGTGAAAATAGAATGGGTAGCAAGTAATGGTGCCATAGTATATTACCCCATTTCACATTTTTTATGTAAAGGGTAACACATGGTATATGCAGTTGATAGGATGACATTATTGCTGCTACCATTTGTAGATTGCAAGTAAATATGAGCTGTCAAGATGCTATCTTCTATTTAATTGTCATTTGTGTGTAGATATTATGTTTTGTATTTTAGTTGTTATTGAGATTTTATTCATGATCCTATGAGTATCTATCCAAGCTCTTTACTGTTCTTTGAGGATCACTTGGTGAAGTTCTTATGAAGGCTACATGCTTACTATTTTCATTGCTGACTTGTGAAACCGTCCAAATATGGAGTAGTTTGCCGTTCTACCTTGGACATTTGTTTTCAACAAAGTTAGACAATTTGATTACTCTGCATTGCTAACTTATTTCCGTGACACTCTGCAGTACTCATTTCCTCCATCGTGTGTTGGTGAAGTTGGTCGAATTGGAGCACCTAGTAGGAGAGAGATTGGACATGGGATGCTTGCAGAAAGGGCACTGGAGCCAATTTTACCCCCGGAAGAGGATTTTCCTTACACTATTCGTGTTGAGAGTACTATCACTGAAAGTAATGGCTCGTCCAGGTAATACTATTCGTTCTTGCTTTAAAATTTATTTTCTGTTTGCTAGCTTGCATAAATTTCTTTATTTTTTCCTGCTTGGGAGTATATAGATTATGCTAGGTGTCAGCTTCTTAAATTAACATCTTTGGTCCAGGAGTGCCTGAACTTTCACAAACATTTCTTACACATTTTAACAATCGGCCATTTTTCTTTGTTCCACGATGTAGACAAATAAGGTTTTGAGTATTCGCAACCGCTAATACTTTTTTCTGTGATACACCAGCATGGCTTCTGTTTGTGGAGGTTGTCTAGCACTTCAAGATGCTGGGGTTCCTATAAAGTTTCCTGTTGCTGGAATAGCAATGGGCTTGGTTCTTGATACACAAGAATTTGGTGGAGATGGTAGCCCACTTATACTTTCTGATATTACTGGGGCCGAAGATGCCTCTGGTGACATGGATTTGAAGGTGTGACTTGTATCCTGAATTCGTTCTTTGAAAATGTGTTAGCGTTAGCAAGGTTAGTATAGTGCTTCTTACCAATCAACTCTTGTTGCAGGTTGCTGGTAATGAAAGTGGTATAACTGCTTTCCAGATGGACATCAAGGTCGTAACGACTATATAGATTTGCAAGTATTTTTCATATAGCTTGCTGCTAGACATTGCTACAATGCTTAAGTTAGCTGTATGTAAAATTTGTTGTGGCAGGTAGTTGGGATAACTCTACCTGTGATGGAACAAGCACTTCTTCAGGCTAGGGACGGTAGACAGCATATTCTGAGTAAGCCTGCGCTAAACTGAGCATAGACATTTATTGCATTTTTATGCGCCTACCCTAGCTTTCTGCAAATATTTGGTAATTGATACATCATAACTAAGTTTCAGGTTAAAATGAATAAGAAAGCATAGCAACTGCTGGAGTTCAGTTTTGAGTTCATTTTGAAACCTTTCCAGCATTTTAATAAAAAAACATGCAAAATAGGTACGCACCTATGCAGTAGCTGCTTGTACGTGCTTATTCTTGAATTGATCCATTTTCGTGATACCACTCACAAACATCCCACTAAATTTATGGGCACTAATGTCGCTACTGAAATATTAGTCACAAGATGGTTGGAACTTTCCTTAATAATATTAAAGTTTTCCTTGGATCCTCAGCAATGATAAGTGTCTCCTGTCTTCCACAGAATGCTCGTGTTGAAACTGTCATTTTCTGCATGTTTCTCTTGCATAGATTTTTTTTCCCCATCTGATGTTTCATTTTGCTTATCTTCCTCAGATGAAATGTCAAAATCTTCACCTCCACCATCAAAAGCACTATCACGACATGCTCCCTTAATTCATGTCATGAAGGTTATTATTTCTTCATGAAGTGTGTACACCATGTATGCTATGTTGCAACTATATTTTCTAACATGTTTTTTTACTATTGATCTTCAAGGTCAAACCTAACAAGGTGAATTTAATAATTGGTTCTGGTGGAAAGACAATAAAAAGCATAATTGAGGAGACTGGCGTAGATGCTATTGACACCGGAGACGATGGCACGGTATGAGAAGCTTAGTGATATTTGCCACTTAGCCCTAAAATACTATCTTACAAATGCTTTTGGTAGGTAAAAATTACCGCAAGGGACTTATCAAGCTTAGAAAAGTCAAAAACTATAATTGCTAACCTTACCATGGTTCCAAAAGTTGGAGAAATTTACAGGTATCAATGTTTGTCCCCTTGGATTTTATGTACAATATTTTTCTCAAAGTATATGCTCTCCTCTCGTTCAATGCTTTCTCCTAACCATTTTTCTGCGTTACTAATCAACACTCGTCCTGCAAACCCATTTTCCAGGAATTGTGAGATCAAAACAATAGCTCCTTATGGTGTCTTTGTTGAAATTGCTCCAGGACGTGAGGTGAGCAGAATTTAAAATTTACGGAGTACTTATTTAGTTTCAGCATCTGCACATATTTATCACATGTATATAATTCATGAAAGAAAGGGATGTTCTCATGAATAGTTGTTCCCATTTAATTTTGATAGTCTTGCTGCCATAATTTGTTATTGCTTAACTCAATGTGCAGGGTTTATGCCATATCAGTGAGTTAAGTTCCGGCTGGTTGGCCAAGGCTGAGGATGTGAGTAAATGTCATGAATTTGTTTTATTTGCTTTGAATTTTCCCTATTTGTTTAAGTAATCCAACCCACTGCATTTGTGCAGGCATTTAAAGTCGGTGATCGCATAGACGTCAAACTTATTGAGGTTGGTAACTCTCTTTTAAGCTCAACATAGATTGAGCTGGTTTGAATTTCTTATCTTGCCTTGAAGTCCAAATAGAAGTGATCTTAGGCTCTTAGCTGTTTATCTAAGTTGGTTGTAGGTAACAGTTAAACTTTGTGTCTGTTTGTAGGTCTTTATAGTGTAAATTTGCTGATGCTACAATTCCAAGCTCCAGTGCCATCTCTGAATGTTTTGCTTTCTTGATTGTCTGAACCAGATAAATGACAAGGGTCAACTTCGACTAAGTTCTCGAGCTTTGCTTCCTGATGCGGATTCAGAATCCAACAGCAAGCAGCAATCAAGTGGTTCAACAAAAGAAAAGGTGGCACAGAAAGATGATGTTATCAAGATGACAACAAGAAGAGCCAGGCGTAAGAAACAGTCTGAGCCGTTAGGAGCTGAAAATGCTACAGCAAAGACTCTTGAGAAAAGCACTGCTGCTCCAGCTACATCCCAAGGAAGCGAAGCTGCAAAGTAGGAAGGCAACTACAATTTGGTGCCTTAATCAGACGATTGCTTCACTTGACTGGGCGAGTTAAATGGATAGACATATCAACTGACTATATGATGATCATACGGCCGACCGTCCACGACAATGGTTCAGAAAGAAGTCTAGATTGGATTATACAGAAGCGTCGATTGATCGACTTCAAGATGGCTGACGCCTGACGACATGCACAATGTGCAGAGGTCGTGAAATACCTTTCTGGTATTTGGTAGTTGCTGCTTCATCATGCAGTGTTTTAGAATGTGCTACACACCGTGGTAATTTTTGTACGCTACCAACGCTGTAGTTTCTTACAAGAGTGATATGTACTCTGCAGCAACGAGTAGCTATTGCTCTTTGCCTGTTAGTTCCAGAAAAGATTAGCACGTTAGGGATTTATTTGGACTCATTGTACTTTGAGAAATTTTGCCGTCACTAAGATCAAATTTGTTTACGTTTTGTGGCGTATGCGTATAGCATCTGGAACAGTTGCGGACTTGCGAAACTGTATTGACAGCTAAACAAATGTGTATCCTGCGAGTCTTGATGTGGTCAAAATTAGTTTACTAATATTATAAATAATTGTTTAGCACATATGGAGTCACAACCAAGAGTCGTTAGATTAATCTGATGCATGTTTCTTTCTGGACAACATCCAGATCGACCTTTGATATTTCTTTGACATCCTCGATTATGTTACCATTCTATGGGAACGAAAATTGTAATTCGTTCAACTTGGCAACACAAGTTTTTCATGCATCGTAAATTGTAATAAAACCGTGTCTGCAACTCTGATGTAGCTAGCACCATCAATGCGATCTGTAATCTATATCATAAGTAATTCCATCGATCGAGATGGTCTATTGCTGCAATTTGCAATGCATGCAGTGCTCCTTATTCGTAGAAATTATACAATTGCTTGGACAGTTTGTTAACAAGGAATAACGACTGTCTTTGAACACTTTGGCTCTTCCATTTTAGACATGCACACGAGAATTCAGAGTTTAATTTGCAATGGTTATAGGAAAAGTACTTCCTTGCGATAGAATTCTGGTTAGACAATTAATGTTATGTAGAACTTCTACAAACTTTGCAATATGAATGAATATATACCCAGTAGAGACATTTCTTGCTGTTTCTTGTGAAATCGTAAACTCTGGACTTAACCGAACAGAGCTGGATCATAGCACAAAGGTGACTGATGAAAACTCTGGAATGATGTGACAATCACAGCAATACGTTTGATGGCACGACAATGATATATATTCCAAGAACTATAAGTCCAAGAACTATCGGTTACTGCTCTTGCATCCCCACAGATCCAACTCACATCTTAGGTTACATGAGAGTATGGTCAACTGTCTTAAACGGCAATACAAAAACTCCAAAAAGAAAGAGAAACTAGAACCTAGGGCAACTTTCGATCACCACTCGCTAGTTTCCACACTAAGCAGCCTAAAAGACTTTTTTTTTATAAGTAGCCTAGCAGACTGTTGCTCAATGCTTACAGTGAAGCTCACAGAGCAGTGAGACATTCTATGTACACTGTCACATGTTCCACGAGAAGCCATTGCCGCTTTGGTCCCCCATGAACAGCCCACTTTCCACCAGTTCATTGGTAATGAGATGGTCGAGATCCTCCAATTCTTGGAAGGGCTCGGCCTTGGAAGTCGCAGCATTGCTCCCAGTTGCAGCAGCTGGATTGCTGCTTACTGACTTGAAACTATTGCTTCTGCTGGGGACAATGCTGGCTGTGCTGTTGTTAATCACATTGCTCGGCCCAGTGCTGATTGTAGCTGCACCCTTTACGGCGCTGTTATTAATATGCTGTGTCTGCTCTCCAGTAGCAGCACTGTTTGTGTTAGCAGCTCCTGATGTGAGACCATTGTTTCCATTTTGCTGCACCAAAGCATGGTTGTTAGTGTTTTTAGCTTCCTGAAGCAGATGATTTAGAACATGCTGCTGATATTGTGGGTTCAAACACTGGAGATTATTTTGCATTCCCAATCCCTGGAGATTGCTATGCTGGGGCATTGGATGTTGAAATGATGCAGAACGTTGTAATTGTGCAAGCTGCACTTGGTTAGGTGCACGGAACGATCTAGATGCTTCCAGCTGTATGCCATTGTACATTGCTGCAGGACCTTTGAAGACACTGGATGCTTCCTGCTGAAGCAGACTCTGATTTGCACTGGAGCTTCGGAGTATATTCTGGTAACTGTTTAATGCTGCAGCACTATGTGGAGTACCATTACCAACAGCTCCAGCACCAGAAATTCCATTGTCCACATGAGAGCTTATTTCTTCTTTGAGACCCATGACTTTGGTGGTGTTCTGGTCATTGGGAAGGTTAGCAGCAGCCATTATTTGTTTTGCCTCTTGCGTATTCTGTCCTGGAAGCTTCGGTAAATTTGGTTTTGGATAATTCTTCAGGCCCTCTGCATATGAGCACAGAGCAAATTAAAAAATGCACCAAAGGTTGATGCAGTAAGCAGGAAGTGCTACTTATATCAAAATGATATTGCACAATAATAATCTACTGTTTTTTTGCTACTGTGCATGTCATATAGTTCAAAGCTTTGCTGTTCTTAGAAGGAAAAACAAATGAACTAACTGCAATATAGATCATATATAATATTCCGCTTCATTAGGCCCAAAAACAACCGAGTTTACCATGTTAAAATATAGCATCGTCGGGGTCTGTCCCTTAATGGTTCAACAGAATTTGGACTAGCAATTAACTTTTCTAAAGAAGGTGTATCGTTTTAATAATATGCCCAACCATCCTCATGGAAAGAGTGGGCAAAATATTGGCCATGAACTCACTATAGAAAAAAATTATTCACTGACACAGCTAACAATTGACAACTGGGTATAAACTGAAGACAGTGATGTAAATGTACATGATCATACCTATAGGACCAAGATTGTTCTTGTTGGTAAACTCAATCAAGTCCTTCATATGATTCACCACCTCCGATATCTGACAAGGAAAAATGATCAACAAAATGCTTGATGCATATGATGGACAGGCAGAATTGCATAACGTATTAATAAAATCCAAGCAGGAATTATAGGATAATATTGAAGAGGTATATAATGCTATGGGGAACAGTCTCTATTTACCTGCAGGCAGCGAACATATCGCTTAGAAAGACCATGTTCATTCAAGGTGTGGTGCTCCAGATTCTTTGCTAGTTGCCTCGATGCAGTCACAAACCTAACAGAACAAAAAAAATGGTGCCCTTGCTTTAGTATGATACAAAACTAGATTGCTCTGAGATACAGGTTTTTCTATTTATCATGGCAAAAGGTTACTATATAATGGATGTCACAGCATTGAAGGCGTAATCTGTTCACTAACATATTGCAAATGGTTTGTGCATCATTGTTCGAAACCCCAGCAGGACCACTTTCACTGGCAGCTGTTTGGTATTTCTGGGCAACTTGTAGCAGATTATTGACCTGAAAGGAAGAATCATGTGTAAGATAAAAGATATCATAGCAGCCAATGATAGTTACACTTCAGTAAAACATGAATATGCACTTAGAGAATGCCCTTAAAGAGTACAGATTAGAATGAAAGTGTCATGAAAATGAGTTTGAAAGGTTTGATTCCTTCTGGGGTTTTGTGAAGCAGTTTTGAACTCCAGTACATTGATAAAAAAATAAATCAAAATAGTTTGTGGAGAAGTCTAGTCGTGATAAAGCAAATTTCCCCCAGTTATGAAGAATCCAACAAAGCTGTCTGATAATAATAGATTTATGCCACATCATATATGATCTATCACCTAAGACCTTAGTTTGCTGAACAATAACTATATAACCATATAGGCAAGGGGAAGTCTTAAATTAACAATTTTGTAGACAAATTAAAGTGGACCAATGTGCAGTTCTACGAACTCCACCTGTGGTGCCAAAACCCTGCGGGTGATATACTCTTCATGTCTTCGTGAACAGAACTCCCAGGACATGATCTACATAATGCACAGGCAATAAGCAGGTAAGAATGATTATTGACCCTTGCTTGGGATCATTTCTATGTTTACAAATGCTACACATAACATGGACATGCTACAAAATGTGCAAACGCACGTGCAAGGTACTATACAAAGCAATATACCTTTAATTCTGGTGTGAATATGATTCTCAAATGCCCCTCATGTGTAACATGTAGATGCTCATAAACACTCTTTTGAACAACTTTTGTATGCTCCAGTAGCATTAATCCATTAGGCAACCGGAACTCATTAGGCATGTCGAGGAATAGGTATTCATCTATAACACCATGATCAAATCTGATTTGACACAGTCTCGGAAGCACTTCATAGGTAGCCTCTGCCAGATGGATCAGACATAAAAAGGATAACTAAACAAATCGGAAAGCTACTTCAACTAGAGATGCTAAGATGTGCATCTATATCATGGTAATAACACTTGCATGATGTGCATCTATCTATATTATGGCAATAGCACTTGCATGGTGCACAGATGATAAAGGTTATATAGCAACGTTGTAGCTAATCTTGCATTACTACAGATTCAATGTGAAAAGGTGCGCAACACTTTGATGCCACCATGCTGTTTCAAAAGTTCTTCATTTGTGGCTGATCAGTCATTCAAAAATCAGATGTATGTTCACAGTATGATTGTGACCACTCAGCATATTCATAAATCATAATTCATGAAATAACTTTTATCAATTCTTGATGCCTATGATGATGTATTATTACAGTTTGTAACATCACATACTTGCATCTTTGTTCTGGCCTGAAACTGTACAGCCTTTTGCAAACCACAAGATATTTTTTTTCTCGAATACGCAGGAGAACTGCGCATCATTGTATTTATAGAAGAAGAGAGTCATACAGAGACCCAACACACACCCACACACACACTCTACTGCCTCAAACTAGTCACCTGTTACTAAATAGAAAGACCTGACCAAGTGAGCCTCTAACTAGGAACCCACACTGCACCTCAGTCCAACCATCTAGCGCCCGCCATAGCCCATAGCCGGGCTTCCTCCCTAACAAGGGTCAAACCACAAGATATCTATAGGAAGTGTTGAGTTTGGCTAACGAGTGATCAAGAAGTTTCAAAGGTGAACTAAGGAAACTAAAAGTTTGAATATGAAAATAGCATCAGAAATATAGTTTGCCAGAGTTGACAGAAATTGACTAACCATATCCTTTCCCACCATGTGTATTGCAAATGTCACACCGCCATGAATCCTGTAATGAATAAAATAGGATTGTATGAAAGTTATACAAATATATCCATCACATTTTGGTTTTCAAAAAAGTCAAGAAATATTCTCCTTCACATTAACTGTAAATTTGTATCAGCGAAAAGAATTAGCACTTTCTACTTAGGTACTGCAACAAGAAAATTCTTTAGTACCAAAAGCTATACCTACAAACTCTATTTTGCGGCCATTAAAAGATACTAAAATAAATGTGGTGTTCAAAAGATCCAAACAGAAGTTTAAGAAGAAGCTAATCGATATTATTTTGAAATAAAAAAGAAAGTGATGCTGGACATGGACCTGGTCAAGAACAATAAATCGCAAGTAAATTTGCCACTATGAAATGTAAGTTGTTAACTAACCAGAGCTGTTTGTGGAGTAGAAATTGAACCATTTGCTCTCTTTTCATAAGAAGACACACACCATCTTTCTCTTCCTCGTGGAGCAAAATATTCCTCGACAAGCTTCCTCCAGTATGTTGTGGGATTGTTCTACAAGACAGCATGCAAGTAAACTGTAATGCTGAGGACTTGTATCTTGTAATCTCATATCAATGTACACAATGCATACCTCTGGACGATGACGCTTGTGATACAAGTACTGCTGTAGCCTGCGGGAACAAAGCCCACTGTCAACAGGAGTCCTAACAGGTCCAGCTAGCTGCATTCCAGGCTGTGCTAGTGGTGGCCTAAGCTGAGGCTGACGAGGGATGCCAATTTGAGATTGTTGTATCTGAGCAAACGGTTGCAACAACTGTTGCTGCCGCTGCTGCATCTGTGCCAGCTTATGCTGCTGCATCAAAGCTTGAAGCTGTGGGTTCTGCTGCCCCTGAAGATGAAGAGAACTCTGACCATTGAGCAGCTGCTGAATCAGCTGATGCTGCACTATATCACCTTGCCTAACATCAATTCTTGATTTCTTTTGAGCATGCAATGCAGCACCAGCCTCAATCATAGGATGTGATGTTACACTTGAAGACCTCCGCTTTTGCACCTGGTCTTGTGGTGGACTTTGCTGCACAATTGAACCATCAATGACTGAAGAGCCAGAGATGTTATTTGATGAAAATGATACTGGGGATGCTGGAACACGCATGAATGACTCAGTATTCATGCTTGTACTTGGCTGCAACCTAGCACCTCCGGAGAATGATGAGTAGGCATCTGTCATCACCTCAAAGAATCTCGAATAAAAACAGGGAACATAACTGGAAATCACCAATAAAGATCTTCAGATATTTGTAGCTCCAGTCTGTTAAGAGAGAGTAAATTTTAGTGAAGATTCATTAAGCCGTGTAAGATAATGCAAGTCACAATGAAAATTCATCATCAATTTTCTTTCTTGAAGTAATTTGCGGATGTACCAACAGACTAC
This sequence comes from Echinochloa crus-galli, assembly GCA_900205405.1. Taxonomy (NCBI): domain Eukaryota; kingdom Viridiplantae; phylum Streptophyta; class Magnoliopsida; order Poales; family Poaceae; genus Echinochloa; species Echinochloa crus-galli. The sequence continues at coordinate 79,898 of OAMR01000147.1, forward strand.
CAACCCCACAGTTCGTAGGTCACAAAAGGTTCAAATAACAGATATCAAACTTCATTGCTTCTAGAAGTGGAGATGGCATAATTTTTAACTTCCAAAGAAAACCTATTTGTGATCATTCAACTGATGCCAAGATATTTCCCAGAAATACAGAAAACTGAGACAGGAGAAGGTGTGAACAGCAGTACTTTTGCGCTAACAAAAAAAAACACTGAACAGCAACACATCTCATCAATGGGCCTAGTAAAATAGTGCTGGCAAAAAAGTAATATTAAGCACCAATTAAAAATCCGATGGATCGAAACTCCTATTGTGTGTGTGTGGTGGTGGTGGTGGTGGGGGTGGGGAGACTTGATGCAACTTCAAGATACACCTTCAAATCATTTCATTACCCAAAATCCACATTTCTTAGATATTCTTTAATGCATCAAATCAAAGTTACTCTCTACCACCAAGATGGAGCACATCTCTCACTGGAATATCTCTGGCCTCTCCCCAAGACTACTAATTTGCAACACAAAATCAGTGAACTACAAGGGGCATGGTGCGAGGCAGCAGGGCACCTGGGCATGACCTAGGTGGCTACCTTGGAAGGCCTTGCACCAGTGTTTTGGGTTTACGGCACAAATAGCATGAGTTAGAATTTGATGGCAGTGAAGTTGAGGAGGCACCAAGGAAGGGAAAAGTAGGATATAAATGTTGGTTGGCAAATTCAATGCCTCGGCACCCCTGGCTGCCAAATTTTCCCAAATCAAAGCAGCAGTGGATTGGATGCCAATAAGATTGATTTTTCTTTTCTTTTCTTCTCTCATTCATGGGGGACACTTATACAAGACTAAGCTATGAATCTTCTGCGCCAATCCCAGCAAACAAAAGATTCAGCCGAACTAACTACACTTAACAAGCTAAGAGAAACTCTGTAGCATAAAGTGCAGAGTTAAAGAATTTGGTCTTTACTGACGCCTGCACATGCAAGATTTGGGGCGAAGGCATGCACAGTCCTGGTTCAATGAACCCAGACTACCACTGCCACTGCCACTGCCACCGCCAGCCTCCACCGCCGCCGCCGTACCTACTGCTGCCGCCAGACGCTGTCTAAGCCCGCTGGCCATGGAGCCATCCCCCGACAACCCCGAACCCGAAAGCGTAACCCTAACCCAGCCACCACCGTGCCTCAATCCGAGAGAGGGAGGAAGAGCAGCAATAGGAGGAGGACCCACCTCGTTGCCGGCCGTCCACCACTAACCACCAGAGCTGCACGAGCAGGAATCGGAAGAGACGAAGAGAGAGCGACCGAGCGCCGGAGAAGGCGCGGCTGTGGCTGCGGAGAAGTGGAGAGGAAACCGGAAGGGAGTGCAGAGGCGTAAATGCGAGATACTACTACGTTTTCTCTTACACTTTTTCCAAAATAAAGAAGCACACATCGGCAGCAATACAAGGGACTAAAATTCTAGACACAGCAAACGAAAATCCTCAGGATACTAGTACACGACTAAACTCCAGAGCGATTTCTTTCATTTCCCTAAAAAGATTGTTACCTTAAAACTTTTATTCTACACGCATAAAAGAATTTAAAAATAACATAAATGCATAAATAAAAGTGCAATAAGTAAATACGGAATATAAATATGAAGAAGAGATAAATGTTTCTACAATATATAATTCTTATTATACGTCATCTTTAATTAAAATACTTAATATAAAACCATGCTACAATACTAGTGATATTTAGATTCGATCTAACTACTTAGCATTGTGTACTCTATTAGGCCTAGACATGAACCGACCCACCCTGTAGGGCGAGGTGGGGCGGTTGCCCCGGTGAGCACCATTGTACCCTTCTCATTTTCCATTGAGTCCTGGGTGTTTAGTTCATAGAAAAAGGTAAAAAGTAAAGTGAAAAAGTCACATCGGACTGCACTTTTTGTTTGTTTGTGGTAAATATTATCCTACCATTATCTAACTAGGCTTAAAAGATTCGTCTCGTCGTGTACATCAAAACCATGTAACTAGTTTTTTTTTATTTACCCACGTTTAGTACTCTATGTATGAGGAGAGAGATTTGATGTGATAGGTGAATAGTGAAGTTTGGAGAGAAAACTTTTAGAAGTTTGATGATGTGACCGGGAACTAAACAGGCCCTGTATGCATACAGTGTCTTGTGGATCGTCGGCTGCTCCTGTGTGAGCGCTGCTAGGTGTCCTCGTGGAGAACAACGAGTGACTATAGGTTAGGGCATATACAGCCCTTAGACATCAAGCCGTCTGTAGAACCTCGAATTGTGCGTACAGATAGATGTGTAGATAGTTCATACAGTCCATAGACAGGAAGGCTGTCTGTAAGCTGTTTAATGCTTTGCATGGAGTTTAGATCAACTACAAATACATTTATGTATACCATTGTGTGGCTTAAATAATATGACTCATTCAGAACTCAAAACTGCCGCACTGCATTCACATTCAGAAATCAAAACTGCAGCACTGCATCACATTGACAACACGATCCAGCACAGGTTCATAGCATTAAAAAAAGAAACAGGTTCACACCGACGATACAGGTTCACACGCAAATTAATATTTGGAGCACTCCATTTTCACTTGCACCTGCACCATCCTGATGTTCTGCCAGCGCCAAGCATCTCTGCATGCAACATTCTGATTAGAAAGATGCACTTGATTAGTGTACTATTTACAATTCATATACTTGCACTTCTGTTTTATCAAATTACTAGCACTGACCAGGGAAAGCTACTGACTAACCCACTCGAGGTTTACACTAACATTGCTTAGTAGCCATGACTATCAGTTATAAATCAAGCTTACTAGTAGACAATCTGCGAGCTCTGTCACTATAAACTGCACGTATCTATTCAGTTTATTCTGTTTTCCAGGACACATGACTTGCACCTGTTTTTGCTAGAAACTGCCAGTTAGAATGTACGATGCATTCTAAAACTAATCCAATGCTTGACAGGAGGCACAAAATTAAGTTACCAGAATCAGAATTTAGCAGGGCAATTTAGCAAAAGGTGCCTGTTATGCCACTATACATGTTATTTAGCAAAAGGTGCACAAAATTTCAGGTTCATCTACCATAGACAGAGCTGGGCAACATTCATTCAAAAATAAGGACACAACTATTACAAAGATAACAGATCCTTGCACTGTCCAGGAGTAGAGTAGCATGAAAATGGAGGAATTGTTTACCTATAATAGTTCTTCTCATACTTGTACTCTTCTACATGGTACTCTTCCATGTAATGGCTGCACTGCCCATGCAAAAAGAAAAGAACAGTAAGATAACCTCATATCACAGTACAAGTCCTATCCAGAATCAGGGAGGATATGGATCAGAGCATGCATTCAAAAAACAGTGTTAATCTTACTCAAGAAAGTCCAAAGCTTATTGATGCGAATAAGGCAATGGACATGACATATTCTGTCAAGTGGGAACCGACAAACATAACATTTGCTCATCGATTTGATGTGTACCTGGACTATCCTTTCTTTGAACACCAGGTAATTGTTATATGATTTTCCAATTAAAGCAAATCTTTGTAGCTTGGCTCTTGGGAATGACAATACCAAATTTTCACTACATAAGCATTTTCCTTTAACTGTGTCCGATATATTTGAATGTATGTGCAGCATATCTTCTTAATTTAACCATTTTCCTGATCATGGATATTGCTTGTAATTGCAGATTCACTGGTTCTCAATTTTCAATTCTTTCATGATGGTTATCTTTCTCACTGGACTGGTGTCAATGATATTGATGCGGACTCTAAGAAATGATTATGCAAAATATGCTCGTGATGATGATGATATTGAAACTCTGGTGATTCTCTATACAGATGATATGTATATACTGTTCTTCCAGTAATTTTTTGAAGAATTCAGTTATTTTACTTACTGCACCTTTTGCTGATATATTTAACACATATCAGGAAAGAGATGTCAATGAAGAATCTGGATGGAAGCTTGTACATGGTGATGTTTTCAGGCCTCCTAGAAATCTAGTTCTTCTTTCTTCTCTTGTTGGTATTGGCACACAGTTGGCAGCACTCATTCTGCTAGTAATTTTGCTGGCAATCATCGGAATGTTGTACATTGGGTATGCACTTAATTTACAATGTTGCTTCATATGATACCTTTGTACAAGCAGCTTCTAGTAAAGCCAGCATTGTAATGAAGCTGCATGGATTGGCCTTGTTTCTTGATACTTCTCCATTCCAAAAGTCATATATAATTGATGCTATAAACATAAGACATAAATCATATTTTCCTAGAAATGGAACCTTTATGCAGTATAATTTTGTTGTTTTTGTTCCTCAGCCTCATCCCAAATGTTTGGAGACTCTTCTCACGAATTCTGGACTCATTTCTTTGTTCTATTCCCCCTTGCATTTTAACTACTTGAAGTGGTCCTTTGGAAAACCTTGCGCCCCATCATAATCCTAATTGTTGGTGCTTATATATATATATTCAGAATTGTGACATTTTACCTATCTGTCATAACTCATAAGCAACTGTGCAATTTCATTACAAAGCATGCTAATTCTATACACAAAAATGTTATTCACCATGTGTTCTTATTCCGCCAGGCGAGGAGATATTTTCACTTCTGTTTTATCAAATTACTAGCACTGACCAGGGAAAGCTACTGACTAACCCACTCGAGGTTTACACTAACATTGCTTAGTAGCCATGACTATCAGTTATAAATCAAGCTTACTAGTAGACAATCTGCGAGCTCTGTCACTATAAACTGCACGTATCTATTCAGTTTATTCTGTTTTCCAGGACACATGACTTGCACCTGTTTTTGCTAGAAACTGCCAGTTAGAATGTACGATGCATTCTAAAACTAATCCAATGCTTGACAGGAGGCACAAAATTAAGTTACCAGAATCAGAATTTAGCAGGGCAATTTAGCAAAAGGTGCCTGTTATGCCACTATATAGGTTATTTATCATGAATCATTAAAATTTCAGGTTCATCTACCATAGACAGAGCTGGGCAACATTCATTCAAAAATAAGGACACAACTATTACAAAGATAACAGATCCTTGCACTGTCCAGGAGTAGAGTAGCATGAAAATGGAGGAATTGTTTACCTATAATAGTTCTTCTCATACTTGTACTCTTCTACATGGTACTCTTCCATGTAATGGCTGCACTGCCCATGCAAAAAGAAAAGAACAGTAAGATAACCTCATATCACAGTACAAGTCCTATCCAGAATCAGGGAGGATATGGATCAGAGCATGCATTCAAAAAACAGTTATCTGCACACATATATTCAGTAACCAATGCTCAAGTTCAGAAACCAAACAGAAGTCATATATATTCAGTAAAACTGGGTGTCCTTGTCATCCAGACCATTGAACATATAGTGTGGGTCATCAAAATGATCAAAACATGCATGTGCCATCAAAATACTAGTGAAATATAGTGTGGGTCTGCACATATAATTTAGAGGACAGCTAGCTGTAAAATCCATAAAAAATTAAACACAAGAAAAGCTATAACAGATAGCACTTGCCAGATCAGATTACATTCAGAAACCAAAACTGGAGCATAACAAGCAGATCAGGTAACATGCCAGAACAATTTCAGATAACAGTAGCATTCAGCATCATGCCTACAGCTAACATTCAGGTTCAGCATCATGCAAAATACCAACTATAGACCTGATTCTAGTTGGAGCCCAGAGGTTTATTAGCAGCATCAGGAACTCAATGGAAACTGTACTTAAGTGCAATGTTCCCATAGTATCTTGCACAGAAAGCCTTAAAGATCAGTGATAGTCATGGTCCCCAGAAATTTCAGAATGCACAGATAGAGACTGGTTATGCTTTTTCACCCAGCATCTTGCACAAAAGCAACCATTTGGCAAATTGTGACAATGAGAGTGTGTAAGTAGCATATTTACTTTTTTAAAACATGCATCAAGCCATTTATCTAACTAGGCTTAAAAGATTCGTCTCGTCGTGTACATCAAAACCATGTAACTA
>OAMR01000147.1:103092-122786 GCA_900205405.1 Echinochloa crus-galli
AGAAAAGGTTTGGGAGCTCTCCCAACACCCCTTGCTTCGATTTCCAAGTTGTGGTGGTGTGTTGGTTGAGGGACTTTTGCTAAGTAATCCAAGCCTCATTCATTCCCTCTCTTGAGCATCAAGTTCGTGGTTCTCGGATTCTTGTTTGTTACTCTTGGGAATTCATTCCCTAGACGGTTAGGCGTCACCAAGAGCATCCGAGTAAGTTTGTGGATTCGCCTTGGAAGTTTGTATTGCCCAATCCTTCGTGGATTTCATAGTAAGTGCTTTTAGCTCCTTCGTGGTGACTAAGACGAGGAAAGTGGCTTGGTGTTGATAAGCCCGCCTTTCGTAGGCCCTCAACGGAGACGTAGCTCCTTTGTGGAGTGAACTTCGGAATAAATCTTGTGTCTCTCGTTGTTGTTCTTCTTGTTCATAGTGCTCATATTGTTCCAACTTTCCCTTGCTTATATTGTCTCGATCTATATAGAAAAACTTCCTTCTTAATTTTTTCCAATACCAAATATCAATATGACTTGGCCAAAAACGAAAAATTAGCATCTTATGCACAGAGGCTACCTATCAGCTATCTACAAAAGACTGTTGCAGAAACAGTTGCCAGCGAGTTTACCAGCAAACATATAAATGCTTTTTTTCTTCCACGTGATATGGTTTGAATTTACCAATCCTTCAAAGTTGTATAGTTAGTTCTTTACAGCCCAGCGGCGACCCCTGATCTCATACCCATCAGACGCCTGGTCGCCACCTCCCCAGCTATCCACAGCAGCAGCTGAGCTCACTACTCTGCGATGATTTTTGCCCTTTGTGACGCCGCTGTCACTTGCGCTCCCGCTTAATAACGGATCATCAATTCCACGAATTGGTCTCTCTGGTGTTGCTGCACTCACCCAATTGTCATCCTGGGTCTTCTTACACTTGTCATTCTTTTTCATCAATTTATCAAAGCGCTTTTCCACTGGCCTTACGGCTTGGTTAACGGTAAACTTGAAGTCCTTGATCACCTAATGTCAAGGGGGATAAGGAAGAAAAGAAGATAAAACATGAGAGTTATGGTCACAAACATATGCTGCTAACACATATAACCCATAGAGTACATAATAGAACATAACATATTTAACTGTGTCGAGGTAAGATTTGTTCCCTGGTTCAAAAAACTTAAAGCCCAACATAACATATAAAGACACAAAATATTGGCAATGCTCAAAGAAAGGAGATTTGTTCCCAGAACTTACATATTCTCCACTGCCAACAACAAAGTCCCGAACACTTTCCTTTATGTTTGTCACGCTTCTCTCATCTGGTTCCAACTGTGGAAGTTTCATTTTGGTAGGTCGGTTGCTTTCCTTAATTTCAAAAGGGTCCACTGGGTCAGAGGATACATAATCCCCAAGTACAGAAATGTTTCCAGGTGACTGATTAGCTAAGAGTGCATAGGGCTTGGCTGGGAACTGAAAGTGCATCTAGGCATTTAATCAATTTTGATGATTAATGACAATAGAAACTTGGATATAATGCTTTGAATGAGATGTGCAGGTGAAAATCAAAAAGAAAAGAAAAGGATATGTGAAAGTATGGTGACCAACTCCTATGCAAGCTTTGATGAAAGATATTGAAGGATTTAAATTTATTCTATGGTTTGAATTTGAGTATAGGACCACCATACTTTCACATATCCTTTTCTTTTCTTTTTGATTTTCACCTGCACATCTCATTCAAAGCATTATATCCAAGTTTCTGTTGTCATTAATCATCAAAATTGATTAAATGCCTAGATGCACTTTCAGAAACTACTTGTGGAGAGTTGATAGCTATTATCCTGATTTTTTTGTTGCTGTCTGGATGGTAAGAGCTCGAAAGCATTCTAAACTGTATAATTGTTGTTTCTACCTTTCTTTTCCTATTCAGCAAGCTGTTGATTGCTGTCGGAGATGTTGAAGCTAATTTATAGCAATAACTCCAATCTTATAAGTCTATAATTGTTGTTTCCATATTTCTTTTCCTTGCCCAATAGCTATTGTTTGGTGGTGGAGGTGACGAAGCTGGATTATTCTATAGGAATAATTCTAATATTAATAACTAGGTGTATGCAAAATGGATAAAATTTCTATAATTTGTAGCCTTTTTTAATGGGTTATCATGACTAAAAAAATCATCACTGAATTCATCAAATGTTGTTATTTTCTATGGCTAGCAATGATTATAATATGTTTGCATATTATCTGATGCAGGTAGCCAAACAAAACCGAGGTAAGCATGCATTACATCATGATTTCACTGGATGAAAAATTAATAGATTCTAATGTTGTGGATGGTTACACTCATACTTTTGAAAATGGGCTAATATGTTTTGGTGCTAAGTTTACTCAACTTTAATTTGCTTGAAACTTGTCGGGTTTCTTTGTTATTGTTGAGAAATCGGTGCCCCTAATTTTGACACCGACTTTTTTAGAAGTGGCACCAAGCCACCGTGATCTACGTCTTTTATAGACCTGATACCCACACTATGACATGATCAAAGTAATGTTGCCATGTGGCACATTTCACGCCCTTCCTCTACAAATATATCTAATTATAGAATTTTCCACACTCCACCAAAAAGTATGGTGATCTAAATATCTAGGTTCTACATTCTTTCACACTTTGCCCTGATCTTATTCACATGCATGGTAAAAGTGTCTTGTGATATCCACAACCTTCTAGAACCTTCCAATATACATTGTCATCTTCAATTCTAGAGAATTCCATACTTCGCATGAAGGATGACAAATATAGTCTATACTTTCTCTCGAGTATTCTAGAAGGTTCCTCAAGTATGTATTGCTATTTTTAACTAGTTACATATTACCTCTGGTGAATGTTGAACTGTGGCCTGGATATGTAAGATTTCTGGATGATGAATAGCATGGTTGTGTCATCGATTCTTGTTAGCGTGTGGAGACGCCCAAAGGTTGTCTTCTCTAGTTTAGTTTCGTTTTCTTTTTGAACCTAATATGGGTATCTTTGGAGATTTAGGAAAAGGTCAGATGCAAATGATAGGTGCTACAGTAAGTTGATCGAGCTTCACTTCGTTCTTCAACACTAGTTCCTTGCCGGTGGGGAGTTTCATGCGATTTTGTTTTTCTGTTGTTGGGGTCTTCTCTTTCATTTTCCTTCTTTCTATAGTTTTTTGCAACCGGTTCCGGCTGTAGAAAGAAATATAGAACTTGTAGATTCATGTGTAAATAAAACAACATGTATCATGAATCATGATCAAGTCTTTTTTATGGCCAGATATAAGAATTAGGTTTTATTCAATATATACATGGTTAGCATATGTTGTGGCATTGCTTCTTAATTACATATTGCACCCTTAATATTGCATTTGGTAGTTGACGATGGGTGAGTACCGCAAATAGGGATTAGTGATAACCCTTGTTTAGAGATTCGGCGTAACACGCAGTGAAGCTTGCTTGTTGAAATGGGAAATAACAGGAATTTGATAGTGAGATTTATACAGGTTCGGGCCGCCCTGAAGCGTAACACCCTACGTCATGTGTGTGGAGTGTATATTTTGGGTTTCCAGGATCCCCTCCTTTTACATGTTGTCTTTCTTTCTATTTATATGCTCCTCCAGGGGGAGGATGGCCGCCGCCTTTTGTGTGAACACGACGCCCGTCTGCGGGCGCCGCCCTGCCAGTGGGGCCTACAGGCATCAGGCGCCACTGTCAGCGGGACCCGCACACCTTAAATGTTGCCACAATTCGGGGGCACCACTTGCGGCCCAGTATGCCACCGCAGTGACCTTGGAGCTCGGGTTCACGTGGACTCGTCCGTCCTCGACTACTGAAGTATCATGCGCCTTATGAGGTGGGATCTTCTGGACCTCCTGCTTAAATGGCCCGATGGAACGGGTCTCGTAGGGGGCTCGTATCGAGGCGCTACCGGGGCCACCTGCTCCACGCCTCCCTATAATCATGTTGTCTTATGGGGAAGTGGTGCTATCCCCGCGCCGTGTCAGGCGGCGACAGGATTAGTACATCAAATCGTGCCGCTCAAGGCAGGTTCCTTCTCCTCAAAGGATACCAAGCCGACTTGATCAAGAACTCGGTCAGTTCGGTCCAAGATGGATTGACTCTGGGCCTTGCTCGTCTCCTCTTCCCCCTGAGGCCCAATGGAGTGTCTTGGGTTGGGCCTAGACCAAGTCCTCCTTTTGATCCGATCCAAAAGGGACCCCGTCCCTGTGGCGCTGACAACCCCACATACACACTACATGTGACTTTATGTGAGATGTTTTTCTTTTGTACTAATCTGTAGGTTACCCTTTAGTCACGGTTGGTGTTAACAACCGGTAAAGGATCTACATTAAGCCCAGATGGTCTTACCAACAGGGACTAATAATGCATGAGGTCCTTTAGTCCCGATTGGTGGCTCCGACTGCTAAACAACCTTTAATCTCGGTTCGAGTCACCAACTAGGACTAAATGGTCCTGTCCCCTTGTCTACAACCGTGACTAATATTTGAGATGAAAAGGGTGTTCTACAGTAGCGTAAGCAGCTAAACCGCATATATACATCAAACAAGACCATATACACACACACACACACACACCAAAGAGAAGTTCAAAGATACTTTAGTCAACACTATACATCTTGTAGATGTTGAAGGGCACTATAAATCTTGGTAATACTTACTCCCTCCGTCCCTTATTATCTGTCGTTTACGGTTCCCGAGAAACAACTTTGTTTGAATATAAAAAATATATATTAATATCTATAGTACATAATTAATATTATTAGATAGATATTTGAATCTATTTTTTTAACAAATTTTTTTGGAGATTAAAATGTTGCACATATTTTCTACAAATCGAATCTAAATCATGGCACGGAAACCAACGGCGACAGATATAAAGGGACAGAGGGAGTACTCCATTACAAATTATTGATATTTTTGGTTTTGATTAATTCAATTTTTTTACTTTAATTAAATTAGTATGACTAGATTTACCATGAAATATAACCACGTGTGTATTACCTTTTTTTTTGACATGTCGGTGTATTACTTCGTATTATATGAACTGTTAATATATTTTTATATATATTTATTTTAATTTTAGAATATAATAAAATTTAGTTACTAATAATTTTAACCGAACATGGTACAATTAGTTAATTAATGGGATAAGAAGAACGAAGAAAAGAAAAGAAAAGAAAAGGCTAGAAACTTCAGTTGGGCTTCGGTGGGCCGAGGACTGGTCCAGGGGTGAGGGGTCGCTCCGCATTGGGCTGAATGGGCCGGGCGATGGGCAGGCTTCCAGCCTCGCAGCACCAATAGATTGGAGCTCTCTCGTTGGGAACCCCGCTCCCCTGTCTCTCCCCCTCAAATCCCCCGCCCCCTTCTCCTTCATCCAGGAATCAAAGAAGGCACCCGCATTTCCCCCAATCCCAGCCCCGCCGCCGCCCAACCAATTTCCGGCGCCGGAGGAGCCCTCCCGAGTCGCCGACCATCCGCAGCCCTCCTCGTGACATCACACACGCAGCCGCCGCCAGCCGCCCCGCCCGCCGGCACGGAAATAGCGGCTGTTCTTGGAGGAGCCCGAGGCGACCGGCCTGGTGTTCTTGAATCGGCGGCGGCGGAGGCCATTGGCGGCTGCCAGGAGGTCTCCAGCTCTTGTTGGGGGAAGGAGGGGTGCGGAGCGGCAGAGGAGGAGCCGCACCTCGCCGCAGGAGTTCGGGAGCCAGGCCACGCGCTCCGACGCCCGGTGCTCAAGAATCAAGATCCTCCCGGAAGCCCCTCCACCCCATCCGGCTCGGGCCCGTCGACCTGCACCGGCGACCACCTCCACACCGTCGGCCTCGACCCCATCGCCCTTCGATGGGGGACGAGGAGAACAATCTCGCCATGTCTCTAGCCGATGCTGCTTCTACGGGGGCTAGAGAGGGGGTTCTCGAAGCCTTCCGACATCCAGTGGGCCAGCAGAATGCCCCCCAGGGTGCTTTGATCGGGGGCCTGCTGCCGGTGGCGCTTGCTCAGGAGGCCGCTGCCGCCGGTGCTGAGCGAGCTTTGGAGGCTAGCGCGAAGGAACTCAACTGCACCTCTCGGTTTGCGTCAGGTTTCAAGCAAGTAAAGGCTGCTGCAGGCTATGGAGCCAAGTCAGGGCTTCAAGAAGTTGAGAGAATGGTGACACAGTCTGATGTTGAAGTAAATGGCGAGAGGGTACAGTCTGATATATATATATATATATGTCTATCTAAACTTTCTTTAGATTGCTGCGGTAAATATGTTCTTTTGATCAATTGCAGCTGATTAGCTTGGATATCGCGGCGGCAGCAGCAGCTACAGGTGCTCGGGTAGCATGCTTCATCTCCACTTAGAAAAGTTTCACCCCCCCCCAATGTAAGTTTCCTGAAATAATTGTCAGTTTGTTCACTACTGGAAACTTCAAGTTTCCCTACAACTCCCCATCCTAGGGAAACACTAAATTACCGTAGGGAAACAGTTTCCCTAGAAAGTTTTGTAGGGAAATATTCCTAGGGCGATTTTGACGGGGAATGAACCTTGCCCTACGGTTTGCTCACTAAAATCCTAGGGAAAGAAACTTTCCCTAGAGAACTGATGTTGTAGGGAAACATCCTGACATGGCTGCACATTTTACGTGTAAAGGTTCTTTCCCTAGGTTTTTACTCTCATATTACTCTCATAGGGAAACTGTTAGAGCAGTAACATGCTTTCAAATGCAGGTGTTCGAATTTGAATTCAAATTTGAGTTCGAATTTAAATCACAAAGCATGAACAGTAAGGGAAGCACTAATCTCTTTCCACAAACATTCACTAACACATTGATGATAAAGTTATATTACCATACTGCATGCACCACCAAATGTCACATTACATCCAGGTCTAAAGCACCACCAAATGTTACAGCCACCATTGGGTCTAAGAGTTCAGCTAACAACAGTTAAAAACATCTAACACAAAAGGCATTACTAGCAGCACCAACATTCTGTGCTAAGCCAATTATAGGTTCATCTAACATCAGGCGAAACATCTAACACATAGGTCAGTACCAACAGCCACCAACATTCTGTGCTAAGCTGATGACCATTGCATCAAAATAAATATGAGAAGTATGCATCAGCAATTGAAATGAAAATCTTGAGACACAAAAGTACAAGTACAATATGAAAATGCTAAAAAGTGAACTAAAACAAAAATAGCAATTGCTTGCAAAAGTATATGAAACTGCCTACTTATTATGTCCAATTACTTGTCTTGGGATCACAGAGACATCTTAAACAAATCAACACCGAAAGCAACATAGGCATATCATAGTCACAGTGCACACTAGTAACAGATGTAGACCTAAAAGAAATTTCCTTCTCGCCTTCAAGCCTCGTTGAACAGCAGAATCTCCCTTGCCTTCTTCTTCCTAAGCACAACACCGAGATTTCCTTTTCTTTGAAACCTTCCTTGAACAGCAGGACACTGACCTCCTTACAGTGCACACTAGAATTTGTCAGATGTAGATCTACGAATTTCTCAAAAAAAAAGATGTAGATCAAAGAACACCAAAATCAAAGAAATTTCCTTCTCACCTCCAAGCCTTATTGAACAGCAGAACTATCTCCCTTGCATTCTCCTTCCTTTCCTTGAACAGCAGCAGAACAGATCGAGCTCTGTTGGATTCTCCCCAAATGCAACTCCTTCCCCTCCTTTTCCCGGACACAGACTCCTCCTCCTCCTCCAACCTCGATCTGGGCGGCGGCGGCTTGGGATCTCTCTTCTAGAGTTTGGGTCATTGAGGTAGGGTTTGGGGCGTTCTGGCCATGGCTCGTGGCTGGTTCTTGGAGTGGCGGGGATGGAGTTTTTTTGAGGCGGGGATTCAGGGTATGGGCGCCCCGCCCGCCGGCACGGAAATAGCGGCTGTTCTTGGAGGAGCCAGAGGCGACCGACTTGGTGTTCTTGAATCGGCGGAGGCGGAGGCGCCCTCCAAAGTCGCCGACCATCCGCAGCCCCTCCTCGTGCCATCGCACACGCAGCCGCCGCCAGCTGCTCCGCCCGCCGGCACGGAAATAGCGGCTGTTCTTGGAGGAGCCCGAGGCGACCGGCCTGGTGTTCTTGAATCGGCGGCGGCGGAGGCCATTGGCGGCTGCCAGGAGGTCTCCAGCTCTTGTTGGGGGAAGGAGGGGTGCGGAGCGGCAGAGGAGGAGCCGCACCTCGCCGCAGGAGTTCGGGAGCCAGGCCACGCGCTCCGACGCCCGGTGCTCAAGAATCAAGATCCTCCCGGAAGCCCCTCCACCCCATCCGGCTCGGGCCCGTCGACCTGCACCGGCGACCACCTCCACACCGTCGGCCTCGACCCCATCGCCCTTCGATGGGGGACGAGGAGAACAATCTCGCCATGTCTCTAGCCGATGCTGCTTCTACGGGGGCTAGAGAGGGGGTTCTCGAAGCCTTCCGACATCCAGTGGGCCAGCAGAATGCCCCCCAGGGTGCTTTGATCGGGGGCCTGCTGCCGGTGGCGCTTGCTCAGGAGGCCGCTGCCGCCGGTGCTGAGCGAGCTTTGGAGGCTAGCGCGAAGGAACTCAACTGCACCTCTCGGTTTGCGTCAGGTTTCAAGCAAGTAAAGGCTGCTGCAGGCTATGGAGCCAAGTCAGGGCTTCAAGAAGTTGAGAGAATGGTGACACAGTCTGATGTTGAAGTAAATGGCGAGAGGGTACAGTCTGATATATATATATATATATGTCTATCTAAACTTTCTTTAGATTGCTGCGGTAAATATGTTCTTTTGATCAATTGCAGCTGATTAGCTTGGATATCGCGGCGGCAGCAGCAGCTACAGGTGCTCGGGTAGCATGCTTCATCTCCACTTAGAAAAGTTTCACCCCCCCCCAATGTAAGTTTCCTGAAATAATTGTCAGTTTGTTCACTACTGGAAACTTCAAGTTTCCCTACAACTCCCCATCCTAGGGAAACACTAAATTACCGTAGGGAAACAGTTTCCCTAGAAAGTTTTGTAGGGAAATATTCCTAGGGCGATTTTGACGGGGAATGAACCTTGCCCTACGGTTTGCTCACTAAAATCCTAGGGAAAGAAACTTTCCCTAGAGAACTGATGTTGTAGGGAAACATCCTGACATGGCTGCACATTTTACGTGTAAAGGTTCTTTCCCTAGGTTTTTACTCTCATATTACTCTCATAGGGAAACTGTTAGAGCAGTAACATGCTTTCAAATGCAGGTGTTCGAATTTGAATTCAAATTTGAGTTCGAATTTAAATCACAAAGCATGAACAGTAAGGGAAGCACTAATCTCTTTCCACAAACATTCACTAACACATTGATGATAAAGTTATATTACCATACTGCATGCACCACCAAATGTCACATTACATCCAGGTCTAAAGCACCACCAAATGTTACAGCCACCATTGGGTCTAAGAGTTCAGCTAACAACAGTTAAAAACATCTAACACAAAAGGCATTACTAGCAGCACCAACATTCTGTGCTAAGCCAATTATAGGTTCATCTAACATCAGGCGAAACATCTAACACATAGGTCAGTACCAACAGCCACCAACATTCTGTGCTAAGCTGATGACCATTGCATCAAAATAAATATGAGAAGTATGCATCAGCAATTGAAATGAAAATCTTGAGACACAAAAGTACAAGTACAATATGAAAATGCTAAAAAGTGAACTAAAACAAAAATAGCAATTGCTTGCAAAAGTATATGAAACTGCCTACTTATTATGTCCAATTACTTGTCTTGGGATCACAGAGACATCTTAAACAAATCAACACCGAAAGCAACATAGGCATATCATAGTCACAGTGCACACTAGTAACAGATGTAGACCTAAAAGAAATTTCCTTCTCGCCTTCAAGCCTCGTTGAACAGCAAAAACTCCCTTGCCTGCTCCTTCCTGAGCACAGCACCGAGATCTCAAACCTTCCTTGAGCAGCAGAGACAGTGACCTCCTTAGTCACAGTGCACACTAGAATTTGTCAGATGTAGATCTACGGATTTCTCAAAAAAAAAATGTAGATCGAAGAACACCAAAATCAGAGAAATTTCCTTCTCACCTCCAAGCCTTGTTGAACAGCAGAACTATCTCCCTTGCATTCTCCTTCCTTTCCTTGAACAGCAGCAGAACAGATTGAGATCTGTTGGTTTCTCCCCAAACGCAGCTCCTTCCCCTCCTTCTCCCGGACACAGACTCCTCCTCCTCCAACCTCGATCTGAGCGGCGGCGGCGGCTTGGGATCTCTCTTCTAGAGTTTGGGTCGTTGAGGTAGGGCTTGGAGCGTTCTGGCCATGGCTCGTGGCTGGTGCTTGGAGTGGCGGGGATGGAGTTGTTTGAGGCAGGGATTCAGGGTATGGGAGAGGCGCTGGGGATTAAAGGGTTTCGTGCAGGCAGGAGGAATTGGGAGAGGCGGGATGAGGGAGGAGACGGCAGAAATTGGGCGAGGCGGCGGGAAGAATTCAGGGAGGAAGCAGGATGGAGATGCGAGGGGAGGGCTGAGGGCGGGAGGGAGACATTGAGGCGTCAGTGGAGGAATTTGGGCATTTGGCGGCGGCGCTGCCATGCGCAAGCTGGGCGGTGAGATTGGAAATTTTGGTGGTCTTCGGATGGCTCCGAACTGAAATCGCAGAATATATTAATCTGGTTCCCTACGAACTGTTAATTGCTTCTAGGGATACATGCCAACAGGGTGCATTGCCTCTTGACAGTGACTGTGTGGGCAGCATTGCCTGTCTTGTATGTCTTACGTTTCTTGTTGGTCGCAGACTCACAATAACCTTAGATGTTTCTTATAAGCTTTCATTGTTTTTCTTGCAGTCTACCAGGTATACGGCTCTACTTGGGCCCATGTTTGGGGGGTCCTTTCCCTCATCAGTTGCAATTCAGCCTGTTACACACGCTTTGCTACCCTTGCAGCAGTTACAATTGTGTTGATTCTTTTTTCTGGTGCGCTATGCACACTCTTCGACTCAACACAATACAAGATTGCATGTGGTGTCATTTGTGCAAAATTCATTAGCTTTTTAGTCATTGTATGGTTGGCTTGCGGATGGTAGTTGGTAAGCACTCCTGCTTTTCTAAGATGCAATATTCAATCACAACATTAAGTTTTGTTGGCTAATTTAAATTATTTTTCTTACAGGTGTTCTGTTATTTGACCTGTTACCAGTATTCAAGCTCTATGTGCTTCTGTGATTTGGTTGTTGATTGGTCTGCCCTGGCCATGAGGTTGTATTCTGTTTCTTAGTTGGTATATTTTTAGTTATATGTATCCAACTGAAGCTTTCATCTTAATTTTTAAGCTAACAAACATGATTGGCTGTGCAGGTGGTTAACTGTAGTCAATGATGCCGGGCGTGATTCTTACTGATGGCTTTCATGCTGTGATTAGGAGCTTGATTGGGCCTGTTTTTAGTAGTTTCAGTCGCTCAAACTGTGATGTTGGAAGTCGAGGCGTATACTCTTCTTGATCCTATATTCTCCCTGGTCTCTTTCGCTTGTGGTCCTTAGGATATTTTTCCTGATAGTTTTAGTCAGGTATTGCCGTTGGATGTCAGAGAGTACGTATACTCTTCATGATCAAATATTTTTCCAGGTGGCATTGTCGCATTGACATACTATTGCTTAGGGTCTTGCCTTGACCTTTTTCTATTAGATTCAGTCAAAGATACCGATGCTGGAAGTCATAGAATTATTATTATTTTGCATATCCATTTTTATGCATGTAGTTTCAAGACCTTTCTATGGTAGGCCATTTTTTACATCCTCCGAGTGGTATTTCATTGTTCATAACTCCAAGATGGAAATTGAAATGTGCAAATAATGATTTGGTGCTGAGATTCTGCTTATTGTTGTATAAATTGATTCGCTATACATATAATGATTTGGTGCTGAGATTCTGCTTGTTGTATAAAATTGATTCGCTAACATTGTTCATAACTCCCAAGATGGAAATTGAAATGTGCATCCGTTGGTATTATCCAATCACCGGATATTACCTCCAAGCAAAAAAAAAAAAACTGACCATTTCGTCTGAACTGTTATGCTCAGATGGTAAGATGTTCGATGTCATTCAATATATTTGGTTATAGATCCTGCAAGTTCTACCCTGAGCTTTTTTATGGTGCTCTCTCTTCTGAAGTTGATACATCTATGTATGTCACCGTAATAAAGCTAACGGTGGCTGAGTTTCGCTTCTTTGTTCTTGTTCGTGGGAGCAAATGCACAAAAATATAGCGACAATGGTAGAATCAAATTGTAGGCTTATTTCCTTAAAGCGGTGGTTCTCACCTCCTGTGCCGCGGGGTGGGCGACTGCGGTTCGATTCGTATTTCTACAAGCTGCTCAACCGTGAGAACGAGAGCCCCAACATTGATCCAGTGACTTCTCGGAGAAGGCGTATGACAAAATAATGTTGATAATGTTGACGGGCATCGGACAAAATAACGTCGATGACTTCCGCCGTTCCCGATATACGTAGATAAGTGTTGTGACAGGTATCCGAACAAGTGATGAAACATCGATGACTTCCCGATTAGAGACGTATCAGGCAAGAAAAAAAAAACAGGTAACGCTTTTTTTTATTAAAAAACTTCTCAGTTTTCTTTTAAATGATCTAATATTTGCTCCAGAGGAGTCTTGTTCGAGATGATATAAAGAAAAGAGTTTAGAGACGACTCAAAAAATTTCGAAAGGTTTTCTTTTGAAGTCTGTCAGACAAAATTAGCCAACTTGAGTCATGAGTATAAATGAAATTTGTTTTTTCTTTAACGAAATTAATGCAAGTCATAATCTAATTTCTATCTACTTGTATTATACACAAAAATTAGAATCATTTTCTCGAGCGGGAGAAATCCTCCTATACGTTTCTAGGGGAGGGGTTGTTTATCTACATCTATCCCAATAAGCTATCTATCGAATCGTTGCAATTGATGTTCGATCTCGAAGAGAAGGAAGAGATCTTCAAAAAGTGGGTTTTTATGATCCAATAAAGAATCAAACTTATTTAAATATTCCAGCTATTCTCTATTTCCTTGAAAAGGGTGCTCGACCTACCAGAATTGGTTATGATATTTTAAGAAATTTGAGTTAATTGAAGAACTAAATGAATAAAAAAAAGTGGGAGAGGGTCGCTAGTACACTTGTTTAGACACAATTTGCCTCCTTCTTAGTCCTATTTTTTTTTGCTGCATTTATGTTGTGCCAATCCAACAAAAGTCTTTATTTTATTTCCTTTTTGTATCTAATTGCATTGTATTTCCATTGACAAAGGTCTATTGAACAAATAGAATTTGTAGATAGCTGGGTCTCTTTCTCTTTATCATCACTCCATATTAGGTATTTATGTCTACACTTCGCTCGAATGATGGGGTTGCCTCCCTTGCATGTACTCTCGTAGAGGAATTTTTTTATTTGAGTGTTTTTATTGAGTGATAAAATCTTTCTTTTGATGTCTTGCTAATTCAATATTTTGACAGGAGCGTCTGGTGTAATTCCATCGATTTTAAGATTTCGATCGTGTCTAAGAGATCCTATTTTATCTGGGTTGCTAATTCAATGGTAGAGTACTCGGTTTTTAAGTGCGACTACGATCTTTTACACATTTGGATGAAGCAACAAATTCGTCCAGACTCTTGGTAGAGTCTAGAAGACCACGACTGATCCTCAAAGGTTAGGTAATGAATGGAAAAAATAGAATGTCGTAATAAAATCATTCGCTGGATGAGGTGAGAAGCAGGGGACATGCAACGAGATATTACTCATGTATGCTCTTTTGAATGTTGGTATGGTACTGGTAGTTGACGAGAGGGGGACAGGGTTCAATACTTCATTTGAAATTATGGATGCTAACTTAGCTTATATATGAGGCAAAAATTTTAGGGACTGTTTGGATTAAGTATTTTTTTTTGAACGAACGGGCACAAGATAGTGCCTATTTCATTGAAAAAGGAGGGAATTACAGACCGGCTAACCGGTTACAATATATTTACAAGTATTTACAGAAGAAAATTAAGTGTGCTCGATAAGGCTCGCTAGCTTTCTAGCCCCTGCCGCTATCCAAGTCGATGCCTCCTCCTTGATCCGGGCAAAGAGAATCGGGACGGGAGACTCGTGCGCCCTGAAGATTCTGGCATTACGTTCTTTCCAAACCTCCCAGCTTACGAGCAGCGTGAGGGTTCTGATGCCCTTTTGCGGCGTGCCAGGTATTGCTGTGACATTGGACCACCACCTAAGAGGTGTCCTGCTCTGGGCCCATTCTGTCGGCTGTAGTCGCTGTTGTCCCACCCAGATAGCAACTAAGGACCATAGCCTTCGTGTGTAGCGACACTCGGCCAGAAGATGGTGTGCTGATTCCATCACCTGTCGACATAGTGGACAGGTTGGGCTATGATCCCATCCGCGTCTTGCCAGTCTATCTGAAGTCCAAACCCGGTTCTGGAGAATCAGCCAGGCGAAAAATTTGCAATTCGGGGGCGCCCATGTTTTCCAAATCGTCGCGCTCCGAGGTGTCGGTGTGTAGCCGATGAATTGGGCCTTGTATGCGGATGCTGTTGTATATTGGCCATGCGCGGTCATTTTCCAAGCTATGGAGTCCTCGCAATGCGGTTGCAGCTCAGTTGCGTTGACCAATGTCCAAAGGTTCACAAATTCGCTTAAGTGGTTGATGGTAAAGCCATTTCGATAGTTGAGGTCTCGGATCCAATTTTGCCCTTGCAGCGCACTCGCCACCGTGCGTTTTTTCTTTTTGGACTTCGTATATAGATGCGGGGCAATGTCTTTCGGTCGGCGTCCTTGCACCCACGCATCGGTCCAAAAACGTGCTTTGCGTCCGTCCCCTAGCGTGATGCTGGTGCAAGCTGCGAACAGTAGCCTGTCCGTGGCATCGCAAGGCACTGCCATCCCAATCCATGTTTTGTCCGGGCAGTGCCACTCTTGCCAGAGCCACCGGATCCGCAGGGCCTGTGCAAATTTTTCCAAGTGTAGGACTCCAAGG
Source organism: Echinochloa crus-galli (assembly GCA_900205405.1). NCBI lineage: Eukaryota > Viridiplantae > Streptophyta > Magnoliopsida > Poales > Poaceae > Echinochloa > Echinochloa crus-galli. The sequence continues at coordinate 118,096 of OAMR01000147.1, forward strand.
CCGCCATTTTCTTTAGGGAGTGTTGTTTTGGTCCAATTCACCTTGCATTTGCCGCCTGAAATTTCCTTGTCTCCCGCCCACAGAAAGCGACGACAAATTTTGTCCATCTCCTCCATAGCTTCCTTAGGTGGCTTTAGCGCTGTTAGTGTGTAGACCGGCTGCGAGGTAAGCACGGATTTAGTGAGGCAGATGCGTCCCGCTTGAGTGAGATTCCTCCCATTCCAGCTAGTTAGTTTCCCCGCAGCTTTATCTATCAAAGGCTGGAAGTCGAGCTTCTTTAGCCGCTTGGTGGTTAGTGGGAGGCCGAGGTATTTGATTGGGAATGGAAGTCGCGCTAACGGCAGGTCCATTAAGATTCTGTCGAGATCGATATTGTTGCAGCTAATGGCCGTCACGCTAGTCTTCTGAATGTTTGTGCATAGCCCCGTCGTCGCTCCGAAGCGAGTTAGTAGCTCCTTGAGGTTTTTGGCGTCTTTGGCCGTAGGTTTGATGAAGATGGCCGCATCATCGGCGTACATAGATGCTCGGAACCGTGCAACCCTACCGCCGAGTTTGGAAAGGAGGCCTTTCTCTGTTGCAACCTCGAGCAGGCGCTGTAGGGGGTCAATGGCCAGTACAAAAAGAAGGGGGGACAACGGGTCCCCTTGGCGTACCCCGCGACCATGCTGGATGGGGTCGAGCGGTACGCCATTAAGCAGTACGCGAGAGGTGGAAGACATTAGGAGCGCCGAAACCCAATTTATCCATTTCGGGGGGAAGCCCATCTGTTGCATGAGGGAGATAATGTAGTCCCACCTCACGGAGTCAAAAGCTTTGTAAATATCCAACTTAATTAGGAGCGCGGGGGACTTGTTTCTGTGGAACCGTCTTGCCAAGTTGCGGACGTAAAGATAGTTGTCGTGAATGCTCCGTTTTTTAATAAAAGCGCTCTGGCATGGGGAGATTAGAGAATGCATGTGCGGCGCCAGGCGAAGGGCAAGAATTTTAGTGATGATCTTGGCGACGGAATGTATCAAACTAATTGGACGGAAGTCACGTATATCTTCGGCCCCTTCTTTCTTGGGAAGTAGGACAATGCTGGCCTTATTAAGGAGATTCAAGTCACGGCACCTTGTGTCATGGAGTGAGTTGACTATCGCGATCATATCGTTTTTAATGATATGCCAACATTTTTTGAAGAATAATGCCGTGTAGCCATCAGGGCCTGGCGCTTTGTCGGCCGGCATTTGTTTTATGGCTGCTCCTGCACCGGCGCATCATGCTCCTGCTCCTCAGCGGCCGGCGGTGCAGGTTCGCTGGTGCGCGTAGCCTGGACGTCTTGCACGCCTTCCCCTGACTGCCCAAGCTGCAGCTGGAAAGCATCCAGGGCGTGCTCGATCTCCTAGATGGATGGAGCAGCTTGCACGACCTTCTGGGCAGTCGGAGTTGCTGCGCCCAGGGAGCTCTTGAGGGTGCCAAAGACCCTGGCGAGTGGCACAGGTGAGTTGCCCACAGGCAAGTCAAAGCGCTCTGGCATGGGGAGATTAGAGAATGCATGTGCGGCGCCAGGCGAAGGGCAAGAATTTTAGTGATGATCTTGGCAACGGAATTATCAAACTAATTGGACGGAAGTCACGTATATCTTCGGCCCCTTCTTTCTTGGGAAGTAGGACAATGCTGGCCTTATTAAGGAGATTCAAGTCACGGCACCTTGTGTCATGGAGTGAGTTGACTATCGCGATCATATCGTTTTTAATGATATTCCAACATTTTTTGAAGAATAATGCCGTGTAGCCATCAGGGCCTAGCGCTTTGTCGGCCGGCATTTGTTTTATGGCGTTCCAAATCTCGTCCTCTGTGAATGGAGCGTCGAGCGCTGTCAGATCGGCTCGGTTGATATGTAGGTCCGGCCAAGAGAAGTCGCATGTTCGGGCCTGAGGTGCCGCCATGATGGTTTCAAAATGTTCCTGGATCAATTTATGCTTGTCACTATGAGAGAAGGCCCAGACGTCTCCATCACGAATTCGTTGGATGAAGTTCTTGCGCCGTCTTCCATTTGCGCGCAGGTGAAAAAAACGTGTGTTAGCATCTCCTTCCTTAACGTAGGCGATCCTGGAGCATTGCTTTTTCCTAGCCTTCTCAATTACTAGCCAGCGTGTCAGACGTTTTTTAAGCTTCATCCGGAGGGAGTGCTCAGCGGCGGTGAGCTCCCTGAAGTCCTGCGCTTCATCCAGCCGTAGGATGATTTCTTGGGCCATGTGATGCTTAAGCTTTGCATCAGAAATCAAGGATCTGCTCCAAGCCTTGAGCGCGAGTGCAGTTGTGTGGAGCTTGTGTCCAAACCTATGGAATGGCTCAGTGTGTTGTGTTGGGGTGTTCCAACTTTGCTGAACTACGGCCTCGAACCCAGGGAGTTTGGTCCAAAAATTTTCGAAGCGGAAGGGTGCCGGTCTACGCGGTCCTTCATGGTTTGCAAGGATTAAAGGGCAGTGATCCGAGTGTGATGAGGACAGGGCATGTAGAGCACAATTCTCGAAGGTTAGGTCCCAATTCTGGTTGCAGAAAACTCGGTCAAGCCGGACGAGTGTTGGTTGGCGTCGTTCATTGCTCCAAGTATACTTGCGGTTTTGCAGGTTAATTTCTTTGAGGCCACAGAAGTCTAGGGCATACCGAAAGGAGTTCATTAGCCTGACGTTCAGGTTTCTATTGTTCTTATCTCATGCTCTATAGATGAGATTGAAGTCACCTAAGATCAGCCACTTTACATCATCCGCCGGCTTGAGGCGTCTTAGGTGCGCTAGAAATCTGGGTTTCTCTATTCTTCTCGATGGCCCATAGACCGTTGTAATTTGGAAGCTAGTGAGGCAGTGGCGTAGTGTCACTTCTGCTGTTATGGAGTACCGACCAATGGTGATGTCTGTGAGGTCAACCTCACTGTCGTTCCACAGGAGAAGGATGCCACCACGAGTGCCTTGCGCAGGTTTATAGGCAAAACAATTGAGACGGTATGCTCCCAGGAAGGCTGCTAGCCTCGCATCAATCGTTTGGAGCTTAGTTTCTTGTAGACAAGCTATGTGGCAGCGGTTGACCCTCATAGTCTCGTATATCGTTAAACATCTATCGGCGTCATTTAGCCCACGCACGTTCCATGACATTACTTCTATTTTCTTTGCTTGCATTGTGGAGACAATGGGGCTCGACCTGGTGTGCAGGAATGCGCCAGGGGCATCACGGCTTTCAGAGGATGGCGAACCTCAAGTTGCACTAAAATGTCCAACACAACAGTGCGATGGTGCCCGAAGGTCAAAGCCAGCAGGGCGCATAATGTCACAAGTCTTAGACGCCCGAAGGTCGATGCCAGCAGGGCCATAACAGACCACCCGAAGGTCACAGCCAGCAGGGTGGTGAAGTTCAGTACATGAAGTTGCAGATACATGGTAAACAAAAGTAGAGCTCATGCAGGGCAGCCGATCATGCAGAAGCCGCAGCGCCGACCTCCCCGCCCTCATTTTGCACCAGCTCGGGTGCAGCATCGCCCGCGTGCAGGAGCAGGGCCTCATCCAGAGCCTGGTCATCTTCGTCTTCCAGATTGAAGAGCGTGGTGAGCGCAGCAATGATGTGCTCCGGCAGCGGACCGCGGAACATGTCGATGAAGTCGCGCAGAACGTCTTCAATGGAAGGCATCTCGTCAGCGATGCCAAGCTTCCTGCACAGGTTCCGCTGCGCCCTTTCAACCGCCGGCATTGCCGGATTCCTGGCGAGGCGCGCACTGCGTCTTACTGCCGCCGTGTCGTAGTTGCGCCGCTGGCGCACGGCCTTCGACGGGGGCGGCAGCACTGGAGGATCTGGTGTCGTGAACAGAGCCGCCACCCCCTCGAGCGTGCCCAGGTGCTGCTATTCAGGGTGCTCCTGCACCGGCTCCTCGTGCTCCTGCACCGGCGCATCATGCTCCTGCTCCTCAGCGGCCGGCGGTGCAGGTTCGCTGGTGCGCGTAGCCTGGACGTCTTGCACGCCTTCCCCTGACTGCCCAAGCTGCAGCTGGAAAGCATCCAGGGCGTGCTCGATCTCCTAGATGGATGGAGCAGCTTGCACGACCTCCTGGGCAGTCGGAGTTGCTGCGCCCAGGGAGCTCTTGAGGGTGCCAAAGACCCTGGCGAGTGGCACAGGTGAGTTGCCCACAGGCAAGTCATCCCGGCCGGACCAGGCCACATTCCCAGGTGTGATATCAAGGCGTAGCTGGCAAATCCTCTCAAGGAAGAGATCAGCATCAGGGGAAATGGAACGGGAGAGTTCGTGAACCTGAGCAGGAGTAGCCGCACGCAGCGCCGACTTGAATTGGGCCTGGAGCTCCGCGGCCGTCACGGTCCCCTCGCGACGACGAGAGTGGTAGCTGCGTCGCGGTGGGGACCGCGAGCGCTCGCGCTGGTACGCCTCCCCCCAGAGGTCGACTTCCATGAAGCCATGGCCCTCACCTGGGTGCTCGTAGTCGCCGCCATCATGACCGTCATCGCCATCATCCCGACGCGGCGGCCAGGTGAAACCGTCCGTGCGGCAGGAGTTGCGGCTGGTTCCCTTGCCGCGCGCGCCGCCCGACTTGCGTCCTTCCGAGCCGCGCTCGGCGCGACGCTCCGGCTTGTCGCGGCCACCAAGCGTGCCGCGGTCGCCGCCGCGGTCGACACCGCGGTCGCCACGCCCCTGCCGACCCTGGCGTG
>OAMR01000147.1:123896-141212 GCA_900205405.1 Echinochloa crus-galli
CACTAGCCCATCAAACTTTAGCCAAGACTTAAAGAGGTGAGAAAAGAGTATTAAAAAAGTTAAAAAAACATTAGCTAGAGAGGAAGCGCTGATGGATGCTTATAATTTACTATATACTACTATCCATTTAGCCAATCCAAATATGCACTTTGACTTAGCCAAACTAAAACTAAGTTTCCAAGGCATGAACCATGCGGGACATTCTCATAAAAGAAAAAAAACACCATGAGGGAGATATACGAAGATAGAGAGAGATGAGAGAGGAATTATGAATTATCCCGTTAGCGTGTCATATCCCGATATGGATCCGGTGACACAACTTAAAAAGATTTATATACAATAAAAAATGCACACTTTCCGGAGTATATGAATATAAGTGGACATATTTTTTTTAAACGGACTAGGCAGGAGAGCTGCTGATTATATTAAAAAGAAGATGAAGCACAGACTAGACGAAATGACCAAAGGAAAAAAAAAACAGCACCACACCAGTGAGTTGGACTGGGTCATCAACACACGCCGCACAACACCATCACACTCAACTCAACTCAACTCAACTCAACTCAACAACACATTGATTGGTTGGATTGGGTCATCAACTCAAGTCGAGCACAACTCATCTCAAATAAACCAGCCGAGTCGCGAACAACCACCAGTGACCGTCGTCAAGTAGCCGACACCACCGTCGGTTACTCCAAAAAAGCAGACATAAGACACCACTGCCGAGAGGTCCTTCAAAGCAATGGCTCCAACGAGATAAATGGCGTCCTAGATATCATCATTGCCACTCCGGATGGAGCATGGTTTTCACCATGAGGACCTCCTACCAGGGGAGGGCAGGGATCATGTCGATGCCTCCAAGGAAAGTCATGCTATTTACTCTACTTGTATAAGTGGACATAAAATATATCTGTGATGTATTTTACTCTATTTTTTTCCACAACGGGGTATTCCCGAATTTCATTCCCAACTTGGCAACGAAATTACAGAGTTCAACACCAGCGTTCTGCTGCAACACAGCCCCCCTCCCCCAGGTCACTGAGCAATTGCTACACGAAGGGTAACAATCACCCAGGTAAACAAAACATCAACCAACAGTCTCAGACACAGACAGGAGCATAACAAACTACCAGCATTTTCCCACACCCTCCCAGGGCACCAACATCTCCTTCCCTACAGCAGTTTCAGACAACACTACTAAGACAAAGCAGGGTAACAACTTGCAGCCTTCACTCCCAAACAGCTCCTTTTCAGCTTCACTGAAGAAGTACCATCCCAGTGTCGTCAATATTTTACTCTACTTGAGATTGTAATATCAACAAAAGGTGTTAGGCACATGCTTTTTCTCAATACAATAGCTGAGAATTAACAAGAATATAACAAACCAAAATGTTGAGAATTAACACGCCGTACGTGCCAGGCTAGCATCTATATACATGTCGTGCTTGCCATTTGTGCCAAGCTAACGCAGCCACCCGTTGAGGCACGGCCAGCCGTCGTAGAAGTAAACGGCGAGGAGGGACAGCAGCAGCGACGCCAGCGAGAAAGAGATAACCAGAGCTGAGCACGTGGTCACCCAGCTGACGAGATCGGTCACCGACTCAGGGTCGTTCGCCGCGAGGATCATCCCGATCCCGAGGCCCACGATCCAGACGCACAGAACCGCCTGAAAATCAATTGACCAGTGTCAGACTGTCAGTTCATCCGCGTTTGATCAGAAGCGTTTGCATGGAGCTAGTCTGAGGAACTAGCTAGTAATTACCTACCTGGGGCAAGATGAGGAAGAAGTTGAGGCGCTCGAGCCTGGCAGCTTCGCGGTAGAGGTATACTTGGTCCTGTGCGGCGGCAGCGGCGGCGGCCTGGAGCGCGGGCGCCGGGTGGTGGTTGTGTTGGATCGGGGGGTGGGGGCGGTCGTCGTCGACGGCGTGGATCACGAACTGGGGCTCGTCGAGCGGGTTGTCGTCCTGGTCGGAGTCGGAGTCGTCGGAGCTGAGGTGGTAATCCATCCGCGGCATGTCGGCCGCCGCGGACGGGCTGCCGCCGACGAGGAGCGGAGCATTTGACATCGTCGCCCCGTATGTATTCCGGCGAATTGCGGATGGCTTCTCGTGAGAGATACGTGTGCTACGTTACCTACGTACTGGGCCGCGGCCTGCAGCGCGCCTATCTGCTTGTACAAGTTGTTCGTGTGGGGTGCTGCTCTTCGGACTCGAACTCGATCCTGAACCGGATGCGATCAAATTAAACCAAAGTTACCTTGTGACTGAGGATCAGGTGGAAATTTGTTTCTCCTTTTTTCCCCGACCCCCAACAATTTCACTGCTTGTTTCGTGACGGCGGGTCCATGTTTCGGGCAAGCATGCCGTCTAATAGGCGGTCTCGTGCAGTGAGTGACCCGTAATCTTGAGACAACAACATATTATATGTTGTTGTTTTAGTTGCCTCATAGTAATACAAAGTCCCTTAATTTATGGAGAAATAAAGAAATATTATTGGTTGCATGGCAATAAAACTCGTACAATGGTGGGCGAGTTGTCTCATAGTCCTAAATTTTAGCTCATGAGACAGTTGTTTCGCGAAGCAACGACCTCATGCTCTCACCTCGCTCTCTCTCCTCCACATCAGCAAAAATCCAACGTCACGCTGCATCTGCATGAGACGACCTATGAGACCGCTTACGTGTAGCGATGTACCTGCCCTTCGTCGTAGGAAAAAGGTCCTCAGTGCACAGCCTACTGCTCCATCTGTTTTTTTTTACTTTTACACATTTGGTTTGTTTTCTAAATGCTACCCATCTTTCACAAACTTATCGAAAAATATTTTCAAATCAACTGATATCAATCTGTTCAATTGAATGAACCATGGACTATATTTTGATGGTAAATTTGTGTGATATTTACATATTTTTATAATTTTTTAAAAATAGTTAAAAATAATAGTTTTTCATTTAAGATAAACCAAATGTGACATATAAAAAAAGATAGAGCGAGTATCTTTAATAGAAAAAGAAGATCTTATTCGAATATGGTAGAGTGATTAAACGACCTGAAAATTCGCTCCAACGAGGAGTCGAACCCGCGACCTAAAGGTGCTACTCAAGCATTGTAATCACTAGGCTACAAGCTCTTTCACGGTAGAGTGATTTTCATACGCCATTTATATATGACAAGTGTTCAAATCCGTTTAAATTGAGCCTGCTTGGAACTATAAGAATTTCTAAAACTTTAAGCTCGAGCGCTCATGGGCGAAGCGCCGACACGGTTGCGGTGGTGCAAAGCGAAGCGGAGCGTGGCCATCAGGTTATCGGTGCAGGGCGAAAGCATTGTGGCGAGGCGCGAATGCGCATCTGCCGCGCAGCCATCAATGACTACGACTGCTGCCACAGGCGTGGAGAGCGTGGATGGGCCACAATTGAAAGAGAGGATGAAGATTATTATTGAAAAAACTCTGGCATATGAGACCATCAAATTTCGAAACATGTGATTCATCTAACTGCTGGATGAAATACTTTATAGCACTATTTATACGTGACGCGAACAAAGTTGTACGGGGGTGTTTAATTCATGAGAGAAGATGAAAAGTGAAGTGAAAAACTCACATCGAACACTGTAGCACTTTTTTTGTTTGTGGTAAACATTATCCTACCATGGCTGTGTTTAGTTCCCCAACTTTCCCAAAAATTCTCTCTCCAAACTTCACTATCCATCTATCACACATCAAATCTCTCTCTTCGTGCATGAACACTAAATATGGGTAAATAAAAAAACTAAGTACATAGTTTTGATGTACACGACGAGACGAATCTTTTGAGCCTAGTTAAGTCATGGTAGGACAATGTTTACCACAAGCAAACGAAAAGTGCTACAGTGCGCTACAGTGTCCGAGGTGACATTTTCACCAAACTTTCTCTTCTTCTTTTTCTAACTAAACACAGCGCATGACCTAACTAAGCTCAAAAGATTCGTCTCGTCGTGTACATCAAAACTATGCAACTAGTTTTTTATTTACCACGTTTAGTACTCCATGTATGAGGAGAGGGATTTGATGTGATAGGTGAATAGTGAAGTTTGAAGAGAGAATTTTTAAAAGTTTGATGATTTGACCAGGAACTAAACAGGGCCGTAGTATAGAGGTGGTGTTTAGATGGAGAATTGGGAGGTTGAATTTGGGAGTTGAATGTCTCTTCATAATCATTGCGTCACTGTAGCATTTTCGTTTGTATGTGCAAAAAATTGTCCAAAAATTGATTAATTAGGCTCAAAATGTTCGTCTCGCAGAGTACAACAAAACTGTACAATTAGTTTTTGATTTCATCTACATTTAGTACTCCATGCATGTTATGACATTTGGATGATGGAGAATTTTCTTTTTGCATAGTGTATTTAGTAGTTGCTTTTTGGGAACTTTTGGGAACTAAACGCGGCCAGAATGTATATACTGCGACATATTTTTCTATTGGCGTGGGTGCCGTTGGTTTGAAGCGAGGTGACGAACCAAATAAAGCTCTAGCTATACGTTTCCATTTTTATTACCGGTCGTATAAAAGCGTGAAGTTGGTGAGAGTCCTCGGTGGCCGACTGGCCGGTCGCCGGTGAGCACCGGCGGGAGCAAGCTGGGCCCTAGAGGGTGCACTCGGTGGTATCCCGCTGCAGCTCCACGTCAGCGCCGTAGTCGAGTAAAAATCCTCCTAGGAGCGACCTGCCCTTCGTCATCGACGAGCGTTCACACTGCGACGGCGTCGGCTCCGTCTCATTTTCGCACGTATTACATCTACCAAGTTTGGTTGACCTATCCAAGTTGACACGACGAAACCGACCGCCGGGCACGGCACGGGGCTCGGGTCACCCACCAAGTCCGGCCCGACCGGCCGGCACCGCCTCAGCTTCGCCTTCCACTTCCACCACGCTCACGTCACCCCGAACCCGCAACAAACAAACGAGCCGAGACGACACCAAAAATTCCCCAATCCCCCCCGCCCTCCTCCTCTCTCCCCGGAACCCTAACCCTACCCCGCCATGGACGAGGACGCCGGCGACGCCTCGCCGCCAGATCCCGCTTCGTGATCCAGGGCTACTCCCTCGCCAAGGGCATGGGCGTGGGAAAGCACATCGCCAGCGAGACCTTCTCCGTGGGCGGGTTCCAGTGGGCGGTCTACTTCTACCCCGACGGGAAGAACCCCGAGGACAACTCCGCCTACGTCTCCGTCTTCATCGCGCTCGCGTCCGAGGGCACCGACGTCCGCGCGCTCTTCGAGCTCACGCTCCTCGACCAGAGCGGCAAGGGCAAGCACAAGGTCCACTCCCACTTCGACCGCTCCCTCGAGTCCGGACCCTACACCCTCAAGTACCGCGGCTCCATGTGGTAAGCGCCGCGCGGATCCCTCCTCCTCCATTTCTCCCATATTCGGCCGTGTTGGGTTCGTTACTAGTATGTGTTTGCTCCAGTTGTGACGAATTAGAGCCTGCAGAGATTTAATTTGGCAGTAGAATTGTAGTCCAATATTCAATTAACTTTGATGTGGTTGTGTTAGGTTTTTACTAGTATGGTACTGCTTCAGTTGTGACGAATTAGCATCCAGAGAGGTTTGTTCAGTAGTAGAATTCAGCCTAGTGTTCAACATTCAGTTAGGGAGATGTGGATGGTTGGTATGTCCCTGGTGCTGTGACGAGTTAGTTATGATTTTACATTACTCTCTGAGTCAGGATCCAGATTCCAATGGTTGAGGGGTGGTTAATTGGTATCTTTGTGATTATGTGCTTGTGGGTGTGCATATGACTCCATGGAGAATTTATTGTGCACAAGGGTCTATTTGGTGATAATTAGGTTCCCATTTTGGTTTTAAGGGGTAGCCATATGGATCCCCCTTTGTAGTTCTGTTTGAATATCAGCGCTTATATGTGTGGGGATATGGGTTTTCATTTGCAACTTTGTTCTAATCCTTTGTTTTGGATATGAATTTTTTTGTATGCTTCACTGACAAATTGGCATTTGCAATGATAAATTTTCCACTGTTGAAATTAGAGCACAGAGATGTCATGGGAGTTATTGGGTCATGCTTGAAATGCGCATATATGCGGCTGGCTGGTTCTATTATTATTTTGGGTGCTTTCAGCAAGCTAATGATGCTGTTGAATTTATGTTTTCAGTCGCTGTGGTTTGTTTCTACTTGCTGTAGTGTAACAGTGCAGTGATGTTTTTATTTTTTAACTGCATTTGTGCTAAAACATATTGGCAATTGGTTATGTTCACATTCGAGTAAGTTCTGAGGTTTCTGTTTCCCTGAAAGCCTCCTTAAGTGGCATTAATCCCTATACATTAGATCACCCTTTAAGAATTTCAGAAAGCCTATATCTAATTTTACCTGTGCAGTTTTTATTCATGAATTACATTGTCGTCAGTGATGAACTGAAAGTCAGAATTACACAGTTGATGTTTGCATTAGTTTTTCTAGGATACATGCTAAGTCAATTTTTTTATGAGTGTGGATGGTTGGCTGCCAGTCGCCCAGTCCCTGCTCCATTGAATTGGTGGCCCTTCTCTTTCAGCGAAAGAAATCTTGAATCTCGCCTGGAATCTTGTTTGGTTTGACACATGTATACCTTTTTGAAGAAAGACACATGTATACCTTTTTTTTTAAGTCCCTGGACTTGATATTTTTGTTTTGCTTGTTTATTTTGTCATGCTGGCGTGTTTATTGGTAGTGCAATGCTGTAACTAGCATCAGTGATCGTATGGTTCGAGTTTTGTATTGTTATATTAGATGTGCATGTGCACCTCAATACTTGGTTTCATTGAATGATGTTTGATTTAGTGTAAGCATCAGGTAGTTACTTTAATCTGCTAGGTTATTTTGAATGCATATTGCCTACAGAACCAACACAAAAATGCTGTTGTGATGCATTGATAATGTAAATGGAGAGATGGATAAGGATAAATCTTGCTGTATGTCTCTTTACATTTGGGAACTGTATTGTGTGAAATTGTGGTTCTTGTTTTTCAACTCTGTGTCATTCCATGGACGATAGCTTATCAGCCTCAGAGAATTGAATTTGATTCATCCTTCTTTGTTTCAGGGGTTACAAACGTTTCTTTCGGCGAACTGCCCTTGAGACATCAGACTTTCTTAAAGACGATTGCCTGAAGATAAACTGCACTGTGGGTGTTGTTGTGTCGACTATTGATTACTCCAGACCACACTCTATCCAGGTTCCAGACTCAGACATTGGTTATCATTTTGGTTCACTGTTGGACAATCAGGAAGGTGTTGATGTCATTGTTAATGTGGGAGGAGAGAGGTTTCATGCCCATCGGCTGGTGTTAGCTACACGGTCTCATGTATTCAGATCTCAATTTTTTGATGATGAATCTGATGGAGAAAAGAGTGAGGCTGATGAGAGTGATGAACTAAAAGAGCTTTCTATTGATGATATGGAGCCAAAGGTTTTCAAGGTGTGTTGCTGTTACTATGTTGAGTTTATCCTTACAGTATAACAATGGCTAACAAGTAATTACTGCGTGTCAATATTCGTTGCAGGCTCTTCTTCATTTCATTTATAGAGATACCCTTGATGATAGCGACTTGGGTGCATCAAGCTCTGACGGTTCTGTATCTGACACTCTGGCAGCGAAGTTGTTGGCTGCAGCGGACAAATATGACTTAGGAAGGCTAAGATTGCTATGTGAATCTTACCTGTGCAAGGGCATATCGGTAGCCTCAGTTGCGAGTACGCTAGCATTGGCTGATCGTCACCATGCTATGGAGCTTAAAGCTGTTTGCCTAAAATTTGCTGCAGAAAATCTTTCAGGTACTACCACTTTTCATATCAAATGCTGTTTATGATGATTAAATCCAAGTGGGCTAGTATTTTATATGAAAATTCTTGTCAGTTTAGAATATCCAGTGTGTTCTGTCATAAAGAGGAGAGCAAACATAAAAAATAGCAAAAAACTTTATTTCACCCCTTTTCCTTATATGATGCTCGACCCCATTTCCGTTATTGGAAATAATGAAAATACATCATAGATAGCAAAAAAGAGAAGGCTGGTAGAACCTAATTTTTCACCTGGGCACTAAACATGAGCCAAGCATGTAATCTAAGCTACTGGATCTGCAGTTTAAACCAACATCCCAAACCAAATATTTCATAGGTGATCATAGATGACCCCTAGTGTTCAAAAACTTTTTTTTGTTTCTATATATGAGTGTATGCCCCTTTGCGCGTTCATTACTGTTATTATTCTGGCATGGAAAAACCTATTGATTTTGCCAGTTAAAACTTTGTTATACTTCTTGCGGAATTATGCATTTTATCATTATAGATTATTCCAACTTTCTTTTAAGCACAGTATGCATCAGTCACCTACATTATTATAGCTCGCTGGGCATTCATATAATCAGCGCTGTACATCATCGGAGTGCCATTTTGGCCCAGCAGTTTTTTCAATGACAACCTAGATTATGTTAACAAAATTAACTGAATGAAAAATATTGGCCCAGTACTATTGATATATTTGGTAATGGAGATCGGCTAGTTGAACAAGTACCTAGCTTTTCGGTGCTTGAAATTCCATCCTTGCTACATCCACATCTTTGTTAAAATTCTGATTTCTGTCAACCTATTCATTTCGTTAAAATTCTGATTTCTGTCAACCTATCCATTTCAGTATTGGATTCCAGTGTTTTCCATCGGATATCACTAAGAAAATTTTTGCTCCACGCACCAATTTTTAGACTTTATATTTCTTGATTTGTTCAATTAAGTTTGTAAAGCTCCATAACACATTCCAGATACCCTTATGTCTCTGCAGCTGTAATCCGGAGTGAGGGGTTCCTTTACCTCAGGGACAACTGCCCATCTCTGCAGTCAGAGATACTGAAAACTGTTGCGGGGTGCGAGGAGCAGTGCAGTAGTGGCGGGAAGAGCCAGAGCGTTTGGGCGCAGCTCTCGGACGGCGGTGACACCAGTGGCCGAAGGGTTAGGCCAAGAATCTGAGACCAGCCCAGAACTCTGACATGGTTAGCCATCTCTTGCTCTGTAAATGACGACAACAATTCGTCCTGTATGTGAAGAAAAACAATTTTAAATAGCTGTGACTAGCTGTATCTTAACATGCTTCTTACATTTTACTGGCATCTTGTTTGTAATTAGTTGATTATTTGGTCCGGAACAGTTGCTGAATCGATGTGTAGACAGCCACAGCCTGCAAGATCTCACAAAGTCACGATAAATGGTGCTCTTATGTCTTGGCAACTCAACTGGGGTTTGCAGCAGCTGTCTGCTCCTAACCCATTCATTTAGCTGTACTCTTCACTCGAGTGAAAGGTATCAGATAGGAAAGACGAGAGAGATAGGTAACAATTTTTTAGCCTGTTGGCAAGTTTTATTGGCATGGATTTCATTTCTGTTTGCAAGTGTCATCGACATGGATTTAACATTTATGTTAGCAAGTGTTATCGATATGGATTTTACATTTCTGTTGGCAAGTATCTGCAATTGTCGATGATGAGAGGTGATTAATATGTACACCATTTGTCACAGCGAGAAAAGAGCAAATATCGATGATGAGAGGTAATGCGTACCACCATGTGTTCTTTTTTTTTCTTCTCATCATGCGATGCGTTCAACCTTCTCCGATGGCTCACACACACTCAACATTATGTCATCATATTTTGTAATCTTACACACTCACAGTACTGTCGTCATTTTTGGTCATGGAACTTGCCAATGACCTCATGGTCAGAGTTTTGGCCTCTTGCTACTGTGATTTTTTTAGCAGAGTTTTGGCCTCTTGCTACTGTGATTTTTTTAGCCCGGAAAATATTACGGAGCGACTGGGGTGGGGGTAAATTGGTTGCCACGTCAAATCGAGCGAAAAGCGGTGGCCGGGTGGGAATCAACCTAGGCGGCGATTTATTTTCTGTGGACAGCGAAAGAGCACGGGCGAGCCGGCAGCCCTTTCTCTCTCGCTCGTACGCGCTGCTGCCAGTAGTTGCTACCCCTTCCGCTAGCCAGCCGTCCGCACCACCTCCCTGGCCCCACCGCACCCCATATTCACCATTCACACGTCACTTACCCATGGGTCCACTGGCTTCACAATCCTACGCGGGTCCCGCGCGTCAGCACCGGAAAATGCATGTTGTGGCGTCACTTTCGCTGACACACGGGCCCTGGTCCGGCACCTGTCAGTGACCTGGACGGCTGCGCGGTGCTCAATTCCTTCCGCGAGGACAGGACGTCGCTTCTTTTCAAAAAAAAAAGAGAACAGGACGTCGGCCGGTGGGGACGTGGGGTCATCGAGGCAGACGACCCCACGGGTCAGTGGCCTCGAGCGGAGTCGCGCGTGGAAACGAAGCGAGGTCGCGGGAGGGGGAAGGCCCCGCGGCCCCACCGCCCTCGCGTGGGCGTCGCGTCTTCCACTCTTTCCACCCGTGAAACTTTTCTAACCCCCCGGGGTCAGGAGAGACAGATAGAAGAAGCGGCCGGTGAGGGCACGAGCGAGCGAGCTGCGGGGGATCCAAACCCTAGCTAGGGTTTGAGGCGCCGGGCGGCGGCGGCGGTGAGATGTCGACGCCGGCGAGGAAGCGGCTGATGCGGGACTTCAAGCGCCTGCAGCAGGACCCGCCCGCGGGGATCAGCGGCGCGCCGCACGACAACAACATCATGCTATGGAACGCCGTCATATTCGGGTGAGCGATACCCCTCGGAGCTTGTTCGTTCTCCCTCCCTCGCCCCCGGGGTTCGTTGGTCCCGTCCCTGTTCTAGGGTTTGGGGGCTCTGGATCTCGGGGAGGGAGACGGGAGTCTCAGATGGTTGTTTTACTCGTGTTTTTGTGATGGTGCTGATTACGGATTCGTGTGGTTTTGCAGGCCGGATGATACGCCGTGGGACGGAGGTGAGATTCGCAGCTTTGACCCCCTTCTGATCTATATCTGATTTTAGTGCTTGTTGTGTGCTTTCTGTATGATAGTTTGATTTGGAATCATGCATGCCTAACTGCAAGTAAATCGTGTGATGTTAGGGATTCTGTTTGCCCTAGAATTGAGACTCTACAGGCAACTCAAGACTGTTTTTAGCTTGTTCGCATTGATTACTCTGCGTATGTCGGTCTTGCGGGGGAAATTCTGTTATGCATTTTGTTCTGTAGTTATCCGAACTGAGACCCTGTAGGTACCTCGGGACTCTTTAGCTTGTTCCCATTGGTTATTCTGCGGATGTCGGTCTTGCGGGGAAAATTCTGTTATGAATTTTGTTCTTTATTAGTTATCCGTAGAGAATCTCTCTGGAGCATGCAATCGCAGAGCAAATGTTTAACCGTAGGTTAGAGCTGCAAATTCTTTAATGGCTTTGTCGTACCTTAAATAAGAAACTGACAAGTTTTGCATGGCCACTAGGTTTGGTTTCCATTAGTCGGAAACTAAAAGTTTTGCATTTTACACCAGAAGAACGGACTCAGTAAGCAGTTTCACATGTGACATGCGGAAACTGCCATATAGATTGTTACTCGTTTGCACTTTGTTTGGGTTTCATAACGGAAGTATGAATACTTTCTGATTTTGTGCTGCACATGCACAAAAATGTACTTTTTGTATGTTAGTAAATCTTTACATACCTGTCTCACAAGCCAAATGGCAAATGCCTGGTAAACAAGAGGTTGCGCATAAAAGAAAAAGAGTTCCTTTTAGTTTGCACTGGAAAACGTGCTGCATAATTGGTTCACTAATGCTGTTGTGCCCCTCCAGCCATTCCCTGTCTTCGCCCCTGGGATCTGGGTATAGATAGCTGGACCAGAATGCATAGAAAATATGCAATACCGTTTAATCCCCATATACCTGTGAGGGTGGAGCAAATGGTCGATGGCTGACCAAAAGTAACCATGCATTTGTCTGACCTGTTAGCACATGGCAGTTTTGGTACATCATGCATGTAACCTATTGTGCATATTTTTCAGCACATGGTTCCCTGAATCACCCTTGTGATTGTTTAGTATTTTTCCAATTATTTTTCTTGTAATTAAACTGATTGACATCTTTTTTATATTGAAAGCAAATATGGAATATCTGATTCTTCTGAGAATTGTGATGCTCTGTTATTTTCCTCGTACTCTACATCTAATGCTATGGAAACATTCTAAGTATTAACATATATTGTGTGTTGGTAATACCACTTTCACTTCTATATTCTCTTTATTCCTGGCCCCTGTTAGACGTGATTGAGCCTACGCCAACTTGCTTGGTATTCTGCTACAGCTTCTGCTATGTTGATGATATGATTTCCTGTATTCCCTTTGCTTTGCTGAAGTGGTCCTTGTTACTATTTTGGCGTTGTGTGGCTTCTTGGTGGCATGCAATCTGAACCTTGTGATGAAGGTGCACTTTAGGATGTGCTTCCGTCAAACAGTATGATATCATGTTACTTGGATTGTGACCAAGGAATTTGATTAACTCAGATATATTACTGAAACTAGTGTGATAGAATTTGATTACCTTAGATATATTACTGAAACTAGTATGATGGACTTTTGTAAGGCTGGCCCTTGAACATGAATGCTGTTAGATATCTGCTTGCCTAACCTATTAGAGCAAATGCATAGCCACACATGCATGCACACTGTTCCCTTCAGGACCTGGTGGTGTTACAATATCCTGCATGGGCATTGGACCTGGGCCATAGTCGATTAAGTAGTCTTCAACACTTAAGCAGGATGCTTGCATTAATTTGTAACTACAATGTTTTGTTTTCTTGGTTGCAAATATTTTTTAGTTCCTCCCTTTGTTCTAAGCACTAGGGCCTATTTAGGCACTGCGCTGCACTTAGTGCCTCGGTGGTGCTAGTTTGGTTAGGTGTCTTCTTAGTCTGCCTGGGGCCCTTTCTTTAAGCATGGCCTGCAGTGATAGTTCCAGTACTGCTGCTCAAATTAATAGTACTAAATTTTCTAACATTAATGATTCAGATGGAAAACTGTAATGAATATTTTCGATATTATAATTGCACTACAGATGGAATTGGTTTTTCTCCCCAACATCAATAAACAAACATAGCAAGTGTATTCAGTCACTAAAATTTCTCTGGGTTCAAGCTGTAGGCATTATTTGTTTATGAGAACCATTGTATGGTCCTTGATTATTTCTTGAGAACTAGATCTAGAAGCTAGAATTTCTTTGCTGGTTGAATCAGTTTCTGATCCTATACAGGCCAAAACTAGAGTCGCTTTACCAGATCAGGTTTGGTACTGATCCTTCGAGTTCAAGAGATAATTTATTCCCAATTAAGTAGCATGGTTAAACCTTGGACTGGAAATTTGTAGTAAATCTTAGCAGATATTTTAGTCTTTTCATGGCTGCAAGGCAAAGTCCATGTGTCTGCAAGTAGTCTAGCTTATTTTGTCATCTAAATTCACTTTCTTTGTAGCAATTGGCCCTGTTATTTATATATAGCATATGCTAATATGAGTTTAATGGATTTGCACCTATGAAAGCTGTGGTCAGTTGTCTCTAGGATATCCTCTTATTTATTCAGTTTGGTTCTTTATCATTATGGCTTTGATGCTTCATTTCAGTTTATATAGCCTTGAAATTCAACGTATGTTTTCTTATATATTATACGATTATGATGGCTTTTTGGTCATTTTGCATCTGTAACAGCTGTGCTATTGAGGTGGCATTGGAAAGTTAACTGACCGTTGATTTTCTCACTCCTGTAGGCACGTTCAAGCTTACCTTGCAGTTTACAGAAGATTATCCGAACAAACCACCGACCGTTCGATTTGTTTCTAGGATGTTTCACCCAAACAGTAATATCTCTTTCCCTCCCTACTCTCATATTGATTCCCCCGTCCCTCTTTAACATCAATCTCTAATGTGAGGCTGTTGGAAAGTGACCTGACATCATACTATTCATGCAGTATACGCAGATGGAAGCATCTGCTTGGATATCCTGCAGAACCAGTGGAGTCCTATATATGATGTTGCTGCTATATTGACTTCTATTCAGGTACCTTACTTCAGCAGACTTCTTTGTTGGGTGGCAAATACATGTGAAATGTCCATTGAAGTGAATGGTGTCAAGTGCTTATCATGCTGTGTGCAGATTTTATTGTAGACTCCCACTATACATGACATAGACTGTGCGATCGGACTGTACAATGAGTTCAGAGTAGGGATTAGATTGACACCAGACCCCACGCTATAACACTGGTCTCTCAGTCCAGCTTTATGAGATTTCGAACTGTTAAGCAGATTTCTTTCTTGGCAAAAATGCATGTGTAATGGCCATTGAAGTGAATACTTGAACTATTAAAATTTAATAGTCTTATAAATGTGTTGAATCAGTTGTTGTGGTGGCTCACATTTGGAAAACCATCTAGTCTACTAATTTATAGCTTCCAGGCTAGCAGCTTTATTTTTGTTTCAAAAAATCGGGAGTGACACTTTTGTCTACATGATTGGCTCTTTGATAGCCATTGTTATGCTCCTTTTATATGTACTATAAACTTTGGAAGTTCTGTTGGTCAACATTAGGTGCTACATTTAGAAGTAAATGTTTTTTTGTGAAATTATACGTTAGGTAAAGTTTTTCTTGTCATAACTTGTTGACAGAATGCTGGACCTAGTTTAAGGGCTTAATTGTAAAGGGAACTTGTGGGCCTAGAAGCATAGGACAATTATTAGGATTTGACCTGCGTTTGTATGTCAGCGACTCACTGTCTCACTGGTCCTGGCCTTGCTGCACAAATTTATGAATGAATGGCCAGCAGTGATGCCATGTTTTCAAACTATGATGGAAGCATGAAAACTAGAGCCATTTTGATGATACACATTTGTGTTGTTTTCCTTTTACAATTTACACACTGCCATCTGTCGAGGAAAAAGCTCGAACTAACTGGCTTGCGCTTAATTTACTTTGCAGTCCCTGCTGTGTGATCCAAACCCAAACTCTCCAGCAAACTCTGAAGCCGCCAGACTCTTCAGCGAGAACAAGCGGGAGTACAACCGCAAAGTCCGCGAGATTGTGGAGCAGAGCTGGACAGCCGACTAGTGCAGGGTGCCCGTGCTGCGCCATGGAATGGTGCAATAAGCAAGAAAAAACCAAACCCTTGTGTTTCTGGCTTGCCAGACTTGTCCGTCGAAACATTGAAGAACTCCCGTGATTGCTTGTAGTCGGTCGTCGTCGTGGTTTTTGTGTCCCGATCCGGAGCACCCCGACTGTGCTCATGGTGGTGGCCCTGTTTTAAATGTAGCGGTGTTGTTGACCTATCTTGCTCATGAATTAAATGGATCCTGGTTATGTACAGAGTTACATCGTGGGAATGGGTTGTTTGCTGGACAGCTGAAATATCGTTGCCCTTCGCTGCGGAATTGTGGTTTGGCAGACTCCATCTCCGGTAGGGACCGAGCACTGCTCCGGGGGTGGTTGGCATTGCAACCCTCCGTGGCCACTCTTGTCAGCGCCAGCAGTGAGGACAGGTTTGATCCTGAAATGATACCTGAATATGATATTTGAATGTCGTGTATCGAATGTAGAGGTGTCGTGATCGAATGCTTCTGAATTCTGATTGTGGAGATGATCCGAGCTGGGTACGCCCAAGACGAGATCCTGTGATCGTATTCCTGTCCTGGTTCTCGTGATGGTATGCACGTAATGATGACAAGATGGTGCGTGCGCTGGACCACCTGACCCGGCATGTTCACAGTGCAGCGGCTGTCTGCCATTGCTGCCCACCACGGCCAGCTGATGCTGCTACTGGAAGAACAGAGCACCCTATTGACCCACAGTGTCTCCTTGCCTTCCAGCCCCTCATAATGCAGGGATTCAGAGAACCAAAGACGACGAACAGTAATGTTTGAGATCATAGCGAATTTCCTTTGTTTTGCCTTCCAGCTCATAGTGCACAGATGCTACAGTTACAAGACGTTACACCAAGGGACAGAGCAAACACAGTGGTTATTACAAAGTCAAAAGACCCCCATGTCGAAAAAGGAGCAAATAAAAACAGGAAAACTGAAGCCACGAGCACAGTGAAAAAAGAAAACCCCAAGAAGGCTCTGTAAACATCCTGGGGAAGCGGTAATATAATAACTACTAGTAATACGGAGTACGTAGTATGAGTTTCCAGCTTGAGCTGCAGCTGCTATACACTTAGTCTGATTTCACTCTGTTCAGTTCTCTACCACGCAGCCGTGCTGATCAACCGAACTTATATCATCATCATCAAACGAAAATTGTTCGCTCCATCTTCAAACCTTCTCTTGATCGCTCGCGCCAATGTCCTCTGCTCTCCTCCTTCCAACCTGCAACTCCTACAACAATGGAGCAGTGCCATTTGAGATTCCAGTAGTCGCAAAGCATTATCACCGTCAATGCTGAGGGCATGTTTGGATCAGGGTGACTAAAATTAGCCTCTTGCAGGAGAACTTCCAACTTCCAAACGTGTGAGGCTAAAGAAGGGCTAAAATTAGTCTTGAAGCTAAAATTTGAAGCTAAAATTTGCTAGTAGGGGTTGGGGCAGCTAAAATTTGCTAGCCTCAAGACTAATTTTAGCCCTTCTTTAACCTCACATGTTTGGAAGTTTAGCTCTTACAAGAGGCTACTAATTTTAGTCACGCTGATGCAAACATGCTCTGATTACTGAATCGAGTGGTGGTGGTGTACCTAGGCGGCGGCGTCCGCCCGCGAGGTGTTCGACCCCCTGGGGATCTGCGACGGCGAAAGCGGCGACTCCTCGCTGCTCTGCGACCGGGAGTCGCCGGCGCGGCAGTCGTCCTGCACCTGGGCGGCGAACTGGAGGTTCCAGAGCACGTCCTCCACCGAGGGCCGCTGCGCCGCCTCCTTGGCCAGGCACCGCAGGCAGATCTCCATCACCGTCCGCGCCGACTCGTCGGAGCACGACCGCCCCACCGACGGGTCCACCAGCGCCCGCCGCCGCGCCGGGCTCTCCGACGTCAGCGCCGCCTGCAGCTGCTCCCGCATGATCTCCACCTCGTGCACCGACGTGATCGGCCGGCCCGACAGCACCTCCAGCAGGATCACGCCGAAGTCGTAGATGTCAATCTTGTCGCCGTTCGGCACCCTGCAAATTCAACATGTGTTTTTTTTTTCAATTTAGAGAACAATTCTGAGCAAGATCCATCGATTAGATTAGTAGAGAAAGGTGATTGTTGATGACTACTCTACCTGTCAGATGGATACTTGCTTCCTCCTCCTCCTCCTCCTCCCTGCATTGATGCCAAGAAAAAGATGGTAGAAAACAACATCATTAGTTGAAAGCACACCGACCCTGATTTAGATTCAGAGGCAAGAACAGATCGACATTATTAGA
>OAMR01000147.1:145837-157242 GCA_900205405.1 Echinochloa crus-galli
GTGGAGCAGAGCTGGACAGCCGACTAGTGCAGGGTGCCCGTGCTGCGCCATGGAAGGGTGCAATAAGCAAGAAAAAAAAAACAAACCCTTGTGTTTCTGGCTTGCCAGACTTGTCCGTCGAAACATTGAAGAACTCCCGTGATTGCTTGTAGTCGGTCGTCGTCGTGGTTTTTGTGTCCCGATCCGGAGCACCCCCGCTGTGCTCATGGTGGTGGCCCTGTTTTAAATGTAGCGGTGTTGTTGACCTATCTTGCTCATGAATTAAATGGATGCTGGTTATGTACAGAGTTACATCGTGTGAATGGTTGTTTGCTGGACTGCTGAAATATCGTTGCCCTTGCCCTTGCCTGCGGACTTGTGGTTTGGCAGACTCCATCTCCTGTAGGGACCGAGCACTGGGGGTGGTTGGCATTTCACCCCTTCGTGGCCACTATTGTCGGCGCCAGCAGTGAGGACAGGCTTGATCCTGAAATGATACCTGAATGTGATATTATTTGAATTTTGTGTAACGAATGCGGAGGTGTCGTGATCGAATGCTTCTGATTGTGGAGATGATCCGCGCTGGGTACGAACAGGACGAGATCCTGTGATCGTATTTCTGTCCTGGTTCTCGCGATGGTATGCACGTAATGATGACAAGATGGGGCGTGCGCTGGACCACCTGACCCGGCATGTTCACAGTGCAGCGGCTGTCTGCTATTGCCGCCCAGCACGGCCAGCTGATGCTACTATTGGAAGAACAGAGCACCTATTGACCCACAGTGTCTGTCTTGCCTTCCAGCTCTCCTCATAATGCAGGGATTCAGAGGACGACGAACAGTACATGTTTGAGATCACAGCGAATTTCCTTTGTGTTAACGCAGTGGTTATTACAAAGTCAAAAGACCCCATGTCGAGAAAAGGGCAAATAAAAACAGGAAAACTGAAGCCACGAGCACAGCGAAAAAACCCCCCAAGAAGGCACTGTACACATCCTGGGGAAGCAGTAATATATATAATAACTAATACGGAGTACGTAGCGTTTCCAGCTTGAGCTGCATCTGCTACACACTTAGCCTGACATCACTCTGTTCAGTTCTCTACCACGCAGCCGTGCTGATCAACCGAACTTATATCATCATCAAACGAAAATTGTTGCTCCATCTCCACACCTTCTCCTGATCGCTCGCGCCAATGTCCTTTGTTCTCCTCCTTCCGACCTGCGACTCCTAGAACAATGGAGCAGTGCCATTTGAGATTTCCAGCAGTTGCAAAGCACTATCACCGTCAATGCTGATTGCTGCATGGAGTGGTGGTGTACCTAGGCGACGTCCGCCCGCCTGGTGTTGGACTCCCTGGGGATCTGCGACGGCGACAGCGGCGACTCCTCGCTGCTCTGCGACCGGGAGTCGCCGCCGCGGAGGTCGTCCTGCACCTGGGCGGCGAACTGGAGGTTCCAGAGCACGTCCTCCACCGACGGCCGCTGCGCCGCCTCCTTGGCCAGGCACCGCAGGCAGATCTCCATCACCGTCCGCGCCGACTCGTCGGAGCACGACCGCCCCACCGACGGGTCCACCAGCGCCCGCCGCCGCGCCGGGCTCTCCGACGTCAGCGCCGACTGCAGCTGCTCCCGCATGATCTCCACCTCGTGCACCGACGTGATGGGCCGGCCCGACAGCACCTCCAGCAGGATCACGCCGAAGTCGTAGATGTCAATCTTGTCGCCGTTCGGCACCCTGCAAATGTTAATTTTCAATCCAAAGGAACAAGCAATTCTTAGCAAGATCCATCCCTTGAATCACACCTTGCAAAATGTGTTTTCTCAATGCAAAATGTGTTTTCTGAATGCAAAATGTGATTGTTGATGAGTACTCTACCTGTCAGATGGATACTTGTTTCCTCCTCCTCCCTGCATTGATTCCAAGAAAAAAGATGGTAGAAAAACAACATCATTAGTTGAAAGCACACCCTGATTTGGATCCAGAGGCAAGAACGGACATTATTAGATATTTACAATCAATTGCATCATGAGTACTGTTCTATTACCTCTGACTTTGCGGTTTCGGCGAGGATGGGGATGTTGTAGCTGCCGATCTTGGCGACAAGGTTCTGGTCCAGGAGGATGTTGGTGATCTTGAGGTTGTTGGCGAAGAGCCCCGGCATGATCCCTCCGTGCAGGAACTGGATGCCCTTGGCCACGCCAATGGCGGTCGATATCCTCTGCACCCAGGGGAGCTTCCTCCCTTCCGTCCCCTCTGAACAAACCAACACACAGCATCCAATCCAATCCATCACTTGTCAGTGATCACTGATCAGACATTCCTACCGATCGATCGATGAACACATGATGAGATGAGAGGCAGAGGAGATAACGGTGACTCACGCGAGATCCTGCTCCGGAGGTTGCCGTTCTGCACGTACTCGAAGACGAGGTAGAGCTGGGTGACGGTGGCGTCGTCGAGGTTGTACTCGAAGCAGTGGCCCAGCGCGCTGACCAGGTGCCGGTGCCGGAGCTTGGAGATCATCTCGATGTGCCGGTTGAAGCTCTGCGACGTCTGGCTCCGCTTCACCCGCAGCGACCGGATCGTCACCGCCGTCCCGTTGCTCAGCGTCCCCCGGTACATCTGACAGTCACATCAGAGATCATCATCATTGAGCACTGTCAGAAACCTCCAGGAATTTTATTTCACAGCTCGGTTTCAATGGAGGGTTGGAGATTCTTCAGCTAATCAGCTACCTGGCCGTGAGCGTCCTGCCCCAGCAGGCACGACACCTCGAAGTTGTTGGTGGCGGCCTCGAGCTCCACCAGGGAGAACGATCTGTACGCCGGAATTCCCAGTGCTCCCAGCTTCACCGTCTGCGAGATGTAACCTGATCGTTCGTTCCATCCAATAATCAATGAACACAAGTCAGTGGCACTGAAATTCTAATTTTGAAGCCGGAAAATTTGGAGGATTTTATATATGATCGTATCGTACGCGCGTCGGCGAAGAACTGCGAAGGGTAGGCGCTGGAGGCGTGCTCGACAAGCCGTCTGGGCGGCCTGGCCTTGGCGCGCCTCATGGTCACCTTCCTCACGGCGAGGAACGCGGCCACGCCGACGAGCACCGCGCCGGCGATGGCGGCGGCGACGACGCCGGCCACGAGCCCCGCCTTGGCGCCGCCGCTCTTCTTGCCGCGCGCCTGGTCGGGAACGATGCCCACGGCCAGCGCCTGGTTCTGGCAGAACAGGGATGGGTGCTGCCAGCCGGCGCCGCCGCCGGTGGCGGACAGGCAGTTCGCCGCCGCGGCGACGAGCGCGGCCTTGCTCGAGCCGCCCCTGGTCAGGCACGACGGGAGGGTGCCGGTGAGGAGGTTGGACGAGACGTCGACGAACCGGAGGTTCTCGCCGCAGGACATGTTGGCGGCGAGCATGCCGGTGAAGCGGTTGCCGGCGATGGAGAGGTACTCGATGGACGGCAGCGCGAGCAGCGCCGGCGGGAACGGGCCAACGAAGCGGTTCCGCGACACGTCGAGGCGCTCGAGAAGGTAGAAGGAGGCGAGCTCGCCGGCGGGGAGCCCGTCGCCGAAGCGGTTGCCGGCGAGCACGACGCTGGCCACCTTCCTCCCCAGCCGCGGGAACGCCGGGCCCAGCGAGTTGTTGGCGAGGTCCACCACCTGCAGGTTCTTGAGCGCGCTCAGGTCCGGCACGCCGCCGGTGAGGTTGTTGGACGCGAGCGTCAGCGACCGCAGCGACGCCATGTCCCCGACGGACGCCGGCAGGGGGCCTTGCAGCGAGTTGTTGCGGAGGCTCAGCACGGCGAGCGACGGCAGCTTCCCGAGCCAGCCGGGGAGCTCGCCGGAGAGCATGTTGTCGTCGGCGATGAAGGTCTGGAGGTTGCCGAGGCGGGAGAGGCCGTCGGGGAGCTGCCCGTAGAGGTAGTTGCCGCTGACGTTGACGATCTCCAGCGAGGCCAGCCGGGAGACCTTCCCCGGGAGCGGGCCCCAGAGGCCGAGGCCGGTGAGCGTGAGCACCCGGAGGTCGGGGAGCCTCGACAACGTGGTGAAGAAGGCGTCGATGCTGAAGGTCTTGGGCAGCGGCGGCGCACCGGCGCCGCCGGGGCCCATGATGTGGAGCTGCGTGACGCTGTCGCCGTAGCACTCGACGAAGGCGGAGGCGGTCTTGTAGTCGCCGCCGTAGCAGAAGTCGGTGTGGTTGGCCCAGGTGCTGAGCACGGGAGGGTAGTTGAGCAGCTGCTGGATCTTGAGCAGAGACCATGTCTGCGACGACTGCAGCTGCGTGGATTCGGGCACCATGGCGAGCAGCAATGGCAGCAAGATGAGCAGAGAGTGCCTGAAACTTCTTCTAGCCATTGTTGGACCTCGGTAGGAATGCCACAAAGAACTCTTCTTCTAGTTGCTGTTTGTTGAAAGGAAAGAAGGAAATTGCTGGAAATTTCGTCAGCCTTCTGAAGATTCCCCGATGATTACTAGCTTTGCTACTGTGCAACCGATGGACAGCAGCTTGATGGAGGACAGCAACTCAGCAGGTGCAGAAATGATGAGCAAATGATCAGAAATGGCGAAACTTTTTCTCTGATTGTTAATCTTTGAGCTTTCTTAATCAAGAACACTAGCAGAAATGCCTCTAGAATCTGGAAGAAAGATTTCTGTCTGAGCTCTGGATGCAGGGAGCAAAATGAAGGCAGCAGCTAACTGAACTCAGAGGAGCTGAGAAGATCTTAGTTATTGGAGATAGCTACTGGTGACCAGAAAAGAAAATGTGCTGTGCCAGAAGCCCACAATGTCCAAGCCTGCACAGGGATCTGAGTGGTAGACCACCAGTTGTTTTCACCCCCGGCAAGAAAGCACTGGATGCTAATGCCTCTTCCTCCCCCTGCAGCAAACCTCACCAGATTTGCTCCCTTCCTTCAGGAATTGGCAACACAACTGCAGAACAATTGCATCGTCAGGTTACCCAAGCATCACCTCTGCACCAATATTGCTACCACTACTACCTACTGACCACTGTTTTTAACTCAATATAATTACTATTCATCCCAAGAAATGAAAGAGCAGAACTGCAGGAACTCCAATTACCTTCGAGCAGAACTGACTGTCACTGCTGAGGATGCAGAGGCCAGCTTGCAAGGAACTCGGAGAGCATGTGCAGCTGAATGCAATGGAGATGCAGGTGAGCTCTGAATGGGAGTGGGAGCAGCATCGACAGTTCATATTATTTTCTCCTGGGATTTTGTGGGGGTGAGGGAATCGTATGCCGAGTGTGTCGGCTACCACTCTACCGTCGCTGAGCATCACGGGCTGGCTTGAGGCATGAGGCAAAGGGCCAAAGTTTGAGCTGGAGGATGGAAGTTGGCAAAAGGACAATGAGAGTGAGCCCGGTGCTACCTTTTGCTCTCCCATCATACGAAAGTCTCGTGTAGGAATCAATCAGGGAAATTGTTTGTATTTTTTCGGATTGTGCCTTTCTTTGCTGGAGTTACACTTTTTAAATTATCTGCTTTCACTCTTCTTCATTCTGAAGATTTGGTAAAGCTAGGGTGTAACAACTAACCGCATGTTGTTTTTTTGGTAGGTTAACGTTTTCGTCTTTTGGACACGACCTTTTTTATTTATTTTTCCCTTAAAAATGTTTCTGGTGTCATCCTTTTCTGATATGAAATGTTTCAGTGCAATCAGTCAGCATAGTTGGGTCGGTGGCAGAACATCTGAACAAACTGTGATCTAGAGTAGGTTTATCGATTAGAGTAGTTTATCTAGTGTTCTGAACATACAGAAGCTGATTACCTTGCCCCAGCTTTCTTCAGGGACAGAGAGAATACTAAGCTGGGCACTGTTTCCTGTGAGCTTCTGCAAACCTTTAAAAGAAACTTTTTAAAATAAATAATAGAATCAAGATTCGTGGAAAGTAGACAATTTATATAAAAAAATCAAGAGTGGCCCAATGACTTGAATTTTACACGAACTGGCCTTTTATATAAAAAAATCTCTGTTCAACATTGGTAGGGCTCCATATTTCGTTCTACAAGCCTATCTTTCATTCCTTTGATTTTAGTAGTTTCATCTTTTCTGTCCTTGCTTCTATTCATCTTATTTGCTTTACATAAAGCACACAAGACAATGGGTGCATCACTTTCACTTCGGTGGCAAACAGGCACCAACCCTTCACTTCCTAGGCAGGAGATTTAAGAAACACACAAATAAGTACTCCTGCATAGATATATTGTGGAATTTGGTAAGACAGATGGATAATAGATCTGGCCTATCAAAGCATTTCTTTAAGAATCCATGTGAAAACTTTGGAATCTGTAGTGCAGGCTGCAGAGCATGTGTGTTGTGCTCACACATTGAACTGGATGTTGTGTAGATTTTGGTGCCCACACACTGTAGCCATCAGAAATAAAAATAATTGCTGGATTTCTCAATAAAAATATTTACAAAGATTGATATTTGTAAATATATGTACACACATAATGTCTTCGTTTTTCATTATGACTTGATTTTTGTAAATATATGTACACACATATATAATTACTTGGCATCTCAAGGACACGCTGCATTCAACACCTAGGAAAAAATGGACAGCGATTTGCCTGTTGATCTTTTGCCGCGTACTGCTTCCTTGGTTTGTCAGCAATGATCACACTCGTTAACTGGTAGTGCCACACTGTCACTGGCCGGCCTGCTGGATGATATATATGTGGCAGCAGATCGAACGTGCAGCAGCTCCACATTTTCTTTGTCGGATTGTCTCATGGTGGTTACGTTGGATGGAGCTAGGCTCAGAATATATTTTTTGAAATAAAGGCTCAGAATATTATTATCGGCTATAGTTTTTTGAAATAAAGGCTCAGATCGTACTGCTTCCTTGGGTTTGCAGCAATAATAGCTGAACCGATCAGTGGTGTCACACTGGATCTCAATTAGTCAGTGGCCTGAATATATAATCTTGCACTGCCAGCACACAGCTGCTTTCCTTCGTGCATGGTTGGAGGACGATTCGGACTGCTGCCGTTGACTAGGCACGGTACGAGCTAACAGTGTCATCAGCATCAAGCAAGAGCCGTGCCAGTGATTGACGGTGGGCATCTACCTAATAATGTACTTTGCAAAAATAATGGAAAATCATTCACACGAGAAACCATGTGGTGTGTCCACTACTGATTAATCCGGAGCAGTCGCGGATATTACGTACGGTAGTAGTATGTATTCTCTATCACGACACCAGAGTGTGCTGCTCCATTTGGATTTGGGCAGGTTGTACTTGTGTAACACACGGATGCTGATTCCAAAATTGAGAGCGTCTACTCCCTTCGTTCAAAAAAAAACTTGTTTTCCGAGAAGTAATCTCAAGTCTGCGATTGGATCAGTTATGATATAAAATAAGTTTATGAAATATATTTTCATTAGGACGAGTTTTATCTACCATCGCTTGTAGCTACCATCACCATCAATATACCACTGTGTGTGTATTTACATACTCATTTATCAGTTTGAGTATGTTCGTATACTAATTCTAAGATACTCCAAAGCGACTTGTACGGAAAAAATTCAGAAGCAACCCTATTTTTTAAATTTATTATGATTATATCATTATATTAGTATATAGAAATTAGTATGTCCACATACTTAAAGTATGCTTACATACTCAACCTACGTACCACCCAGATAGTCTAGTATCTATCATATACTACATGTATATACTCTTCGTTGGGTCATATACGTCTTCTAACGTGAGATACACGGGTGAAGGTAGCTACCACCGATGGTAGAAAGGAATTTTCCTTTTCATTAAATATAATTAGAGATATAAAAGTTAGTAATTTGTTGTATAAGTTTAATCAAATTTGAGACCAGAAAACAAGAGTTTTTTTTAACAGAAGGAGTATATCATTACCAGCAGTATCAGTATAAAACTCACGGTTGGCGGGCGTCTTCTTTTTATTTGAACTAGGTAAGTGTCCGTGCGTTGCTACGGGTATGATATATGAAACAAAGAAAAATAGACCACACAAAAAAATAATTTTGATGGTTATAAGGTCACACAAAAGTATATAAAAATTTGTATTTTTATTTTATATAAAGGTATGGATAGTGGGATACAAAACCATGATACGAGTTTACGGTGGTCGCCCAGCTAGTGGTCATCATATAGCAAAGGACTTCATATGTTTCTCCAACAAGGCATTCATTATATTCAATAATCACATATGTTTCTCTAGCAAGGACACGCTAACCCAAAGTGAAATAACCCATGTAACTTAACATGAGGCTTCTGGTTCTAGATTCAATCATATGGTTTCCTCTGTGTGACCTTGTAATACCATCCTGCAGCAAAAGCAGCATGTGTTACCTCCTTTCCACAATCAGTTAATTTAGTGCTTTCATCTCCTCAGTTTCATCAAGTTATGACCTGCGAAACCAACACATGATACTAAGGTGCAATAGGAGCAATGAAGTAAGAGCATTTTGTTCTTAGGAATGGTAGATTGAGTTGAGACCATGTCAAACAAAACAAGTTCTAAGCAGTTAAGAATGTTCAGAAAACATTTCCTGACATCCATAATTACAGCGGACACCATATCACCAAACAATCACCATACACAATATTTTGAAAGTAGGGTGGATAAATTGATTAAGGTGGAATCTAATGACATCAATAATAATACACTGAATTGAATTAGGGTCCATTGATAAAAACATATTTTACACTATACTATAACTCAAAGATGGCTTTCTACAATGAACTGGCATACTTTCTAGAACTACCTTTCTATCAATCCAAAAATAATAAGAGCTCCATTAATCATGTGTAAAAAATCAGTGGGCCATTGGATATATTCAGTGAGGCTGTGCAACATTTTTGGAAAACTAAATATTTATTTAGAGAGGCATTAGAAGTGGAAGCACATCCGTGCAAGGAAGAAATAAAGAAGAAATATTTCCTAACAGTTTTCGTGCAAGCACAACACAAACTGATTAAAGCACTGCTCTGACGTCACCTCACAGGAACAATTATACTGACCACGTGACCAACTACATGCTAATTAACTCAAGAGAAAGAATGGCAAGCTCACAAGGGATTCAGGTAAAGCGCCTCACTCACGAGGTCGCAGCCGAACATAGCTAACAGCATATTACTGACTGTTTAGAATTCTAGAACTCACGGGTCAGCGGCCTGGATAGCAGCACCCAGCAAATTTCAGTTCATCGACACCATCACAGCCAAGCACATGCCAACAAATGTGGGCAGCAGAACATGGGGTTGGGTGAAGGGTTGCATCACCTTGAGGCTGGGCACAATGGCGTCGTAGGGGGGACTCTCAGAGTTACCGACTGCCATGTCACACCGCCCCTGAGGAATGTCGTGCTGCAACCATTGAGGTCAGGCACCATCTTTGAGTACAACTCGGTGTGTCGGGCCTGCAGAGAGCCGGAGCCGTCTGAAGAAAAACCAATAAAATCAGATCAATGTAAGGTTACAGGCTCACTGCTTCCAAAATTGATTTTAATTATCTGTTTTCAAAATTTTTGCACCATGATCACTGCTCGTTCACAATTTCAATATAGATAAACAAGAATTTAGGGGCTCAGAATTGTATTAAAAGTACAGGCTGCTATGAAACAAGTACAGTTAGCCTTTGATGTACGTATGGTCATGAATCATCTCATGAGGCAAGGCATTGTTCATATCTAGTCAACCATATCATTTAACCAACATATTGCAGGAGTAACGCAGTTATGATAACCAAATGAGTAGACATGAGAAACACCCTTTTAGCTGTAAAATCGGCAAAAGTTATTCCAAAAGTTTACACATGGAAATTCCAAAACTGCAGATGTTTGAGGCCAAGAGGGTACTTGTAGCTCACCTAATAAAACTGCTCATTGGTCAGCCCGGCAATGTATTGCAAGAACAAGAGGTGTTTAGGTCAGTAATTAAACACTCTAATGCAGATTATATTGATGCTAGAAATTGAAGGTTTCAGCAAAAAGTCCGTGGTTGAAACTAAATTGTAAAAGGTCACCGCCTTGCCTTCCCTTCCTATCTGTCCTTCCTTGCTGCAAGTGTTGTCCCACAAGTGAGCCTCATACCTCCTCCCTGTCCATCTGTACCTGCAGTAGATCGATTTGTCATCAGGATCAAGCTAATCGAATCTTGGCACAACCTGAAGAACACCTGGTTGCTCTGCAAACCAATAGACAATGGCCAAGTTAGAAAAGAGGCATAGGCAAATGAATGAATTGAGGAGCCTGGCATTGTGTAATAATTAGTGACTTTTACAAATCAAGATACTGAATTATTTCCTGGACAACAAAGAGTGCTCCAGGTCAAAAAAAAATAATGAAGAGTGCTAGTGTGTGATCACAGACAGAGCCTGCAGTCAGATGTGGCTTCCACAACAGGCATAATGTATATTTGATCATAACATGTTCAATTTCTGTTATAAGGAACACCGTAAACTGAAAACATGTCATGGAAAGTGAAGCATAGGAAGCACACATAACTCGAGTAAACAGATGTAGATCCCAATTCACAAGGAAGACTTCCCATTCCCTAATGTATTCTCTAGGACCTCCAGCAATAGTTAAATATCATAAAAATAAATTTACCATTCAGTATCAGTCGTCACTACGGGGTAAGTGCTTAAGTAGGATGCTAAATTTGTAGCCACATAAATGTCCACCAAATCTTGCCTATAAAACAAATATACACAAACAGGTCGAAATGATAACCTTTAAGTATCTCCATCAACTCCTTCTCCCTCTCCATGTTCTTCTGTCGCTTCAAGTCAGCCTCAGGGTCTTCACCAGCACCTAGCCCCCGCCCTCACCTTGAATTCCATCTATCCCCTCCCCAAGCACAGCATCAGCAAAGGGATCCTTCTCATCACCACTCAACATCCACTGCTCCTCGTCGTCGGGGCCTCTCAAACACGTCCACACTCATCGTGGCCGTCGACGCCACTCACCTTATGTATTTTCAACAATCCATATACCAGCAGATCAGTACATAGGCACACAATTTTTCGTAGAACGCAACTTAAATTAAATCAATACATCGCTAAACTCTGTATATATGCAGTGAGGTTTGAGCCTAAGTAATCGAAGAATGCAAAGGTTGACAGGGGGATGCTACACCAAACTTAACATGTGGTCCATTTAACAGCAAGAGTAGACAGGCTCAGCTTCGCTTTGGTCACTAAATTTTGAAGTTAAAAGACAGCACAAGCATAAGCACCGGATACTGGTCTGCACTAAAGACAGGACGAGCACCAAGTTTGTAAAAGTTAATAAAATCTCAATCATAGTTTTACCTAGAATCTATGCAGCATGGTACCAGAATCAGTACATATAATAGATGGAATCGCTATGCAGCATGAGGCTATCTAAATTCAAATGAATCAATCTGGACTTTCAGTGAG
>OAMR01000147.1:162207-172839 GCA_900205405.1 Echinochloa crus-galli
GAGCCTCAGGCAAGCGCCACCTCCAAGAAGCATTCTCAAACCTTTACATTTTTAACCTTTAAAAATGGTCCTAGCTCCGTTTTTAGCGTTCTTGGTGTCCAAGCGTTCGTCTTTTCGAGCTTGTTAGTTTTAGATGCTTGTTTTAGTCTGTTAAGAATGTTTGATGTACTGTTTTCTTATTGTTTTATTGTTTTAATCGTAGATCTCGTGCCAGTTGCAACCGAGTCGCCCGTCGACGCAGATCCAGAACCACTCTACGAAGAAGAGGAAGAATTCTCTGTGGAGCAAGGCAAGTGGCCCTCCCCGCATATTCTTTTTGTCCTATATAAGTGCATGTCAAACTAAAATTTACTATTATTGCATTAATATGACGGGAATACCTTTTAAGGATTTATCTAGTCTTTGGTGACGGAGATCATGGAGGCCGTGGGCAGCCCGAACATCTCCGACTTCTTCCCGGCGATCGCCGCGGCCGACCTGCAGGGCTGGCGGCGGCATTTGGCGCGGCTGTTCGCGCAGCTGCACCGGATCTTCGACGAGGAGATCGACGGGAGGCTGCGAGGGCGGGAGGCTGGCGAGCCCAAGAAGAACGACTTCCTCGACCTGCTGCTCGACGCCGCCGAGGACGGTGACAACACGGCCAGGTTGGATCGCGACACGCTCCGGTCACTATTCACGGTAAGCCGCAGACGAAGAATCTTTCGAGTTCCATATTCGTTGCATGTTGTTGTGCCAAGTGTGCATGTTTGGTCGTCAGCCGTGTTTTCTAAATTTCTGTCGTCCAAAGTATTGAAGACTTTGGAAACTTGCTGCATTCCACGAAAGAGTAACACAGGATGTTTTCAGACTGCTCTTTCGTGAGTCGTGACACAAAGGAATATCATCTCCTACCTCCTACACAAAGACTACGACGTTTCAGTCAGATCCTCGAGAGAGGGAGTTGTTGGTCAAATCAATGCCAAGACAAAGTGTCTTTCTTCTCCTACGATGTAGACTACATGCATGTAGTACAGTTTTCTGGATAACGTTTCTCAAAATAGTCAAGACTTTACTCGCAAAAAAAAAATAGTCAAGACTTTTGAGACTTGCTGCATTCCGATATTACACTCTTTTGTCTATCATATGTGTGTAAACATGATCCTGGCGCACATATGAAATGCACTTGGTTTTCCTTTGAAAATCGGGTGTGACAGCGTCTGGCGACGATTGGGAAGCGGCTTCGACGTCGGTGACAAAGGATCCCTGTGGGCTTCAAGAGAGATGAATAGAAGTTCTGGATTTCCTTATATTTTTCCTTTTCTTTAAGATTCTGTTTTAACCCCTTCCACTAATACATTGAGCATTTGTAGTTGTGCTTGTAGGCCAGTGCTTGCAGGCCATACAGGAAAGAATGAAATGTGTATGTGAGATCATTGGTTCACCTATTCTTGTTGGTTTTGCCTACAGAATTGAGTATATTTTCAGGCTTTCAGCCTACAAAGTGCATAGCCATTAGTCACTAGGCATGCATCTTTTCATGCAGCGAAAACAGGTTGATAAATTCAGGCACCATCAGATCTGATTGAAAACTACTGAGTAGGAACAGGAAATTATAACACTTATTCATCAAATTACTACATAAGATGAGCGTCGTCTCTTACAAACAGACAGACAACAGCAACAATTATTGAAGCAACCAGATCACAACAGATTTAACACAGCAGCAGCAGCAGATAGAGCCTATTTCTCAAAGCAGGCAGGAAGATGTGACCATGTGGTCAGTATTCTTTGAGGATGCTTTATATATAAAGCTGGCTTCGGTCTTTCCTGGAATATGTGACCATGTGGGCAGGTGCAGGGCGCAGCCAATTCTTCTTGCCAACCACCACGGGTTGCCGCAGATCATCAGTACTGGAGCATGTGGGCGCCGCCGATGGGCATGGCGGCGGCGGGGTAGGGCAGCTGCCACGGCCGGAGCAGCAGGTCGTCGGCCGGCACCTCCTCCTGGATGTCCATGGCGATGCCACTGAACTCCTCGATGACGAGGAGTACCTTGTTGACGGACCGGAGCCGGTCGCCGAGCTCGGCGCCTCGCGGCCGGAGCACCGTGTTCACCTCCTCCACGCGCGCGTACTGCGACGCGATGTCGGCGGCGCGCGCAACCACGCGGGCGTTCTCGGCCTGCAGCCGCACCACCTCCTGCACGAGCTCGTCGAGGTGCTGCTGCTTCCGCAGCCGCGCCCGCCGTGCCGACTCGCGGTTCGACAGCCGGCGTTTCTTCCGCCGGTGCGTGTCGGCTGCCCCGGACATCCTCCCCACTGGGGGCACACGGTGAAGAGGCTGTTTACCGTGTGCCCGATATATTACACACGGCAAAGTATAGGGCACACGGCGAACTACCACTTTCCGGTAGTGATGGTAGTACTAGACATGACGCGGTTCATTAGTATCAGGATGAGTAGCTTGTAGTGGGGTGTTAGCCTCAGCTCCTTCGTCTTCCCGGGCCTGTCTTAACTGCCTTTTATAAAGAACTAAAGATGATCCCATGGAGTTTCCTAGCAATTCAACTCCAATGAGCCATGCAATGCGGTACAGTATAGATTTATCATTTGATCGTGCTGGTCGTCGCTACCATACGAAGAAAGTCCAGTCCATGCGCATCTACGCCTGCAGCTAAGCTACTGGACCGACAGGAAAATGAGGCGAATCCGAGTCACAGGTCCAACCGACCAGCCTCAAGTTTTGACTCGTCACTCGTCATCTGGCAGACTGGCGCTGGCGTCGCCCTCTTCTCCGTACATTTCCGTACGCTGCCAGTCTATGGGAGCAGCTAGCACTGCACCCAATGGCCGTGGACACTGGACAGTCAAAAGTTTCGGAAATTGCAGGAGTGCACCGAAGCGGACGAATGACAAGGTACAAGATATTAAGGTGATTTCATATTTCTTTTCTTCCATCGGCCAATTCTACTAAATTGTTCATATATATAGAACTAGTAAGCAAGTTCCTTGTTAATTTCTTAATTTTTTTTCTCTTGTTTCTTTTGTGCGCACGTGAATCAATTTTCAATTGGTCTAGACAACTAGTGTTCCAAGAATCAAGTCGTGTCTTCGTCCACAAATCGATATAGAAAATATGATTCCGGTGCACAACAGCGTAAGAAGAAACAAAGATTAGAAGATTTAACTCAATCTCGAAAAAGAGCTATGGAGGGGTTCATTATAAAAGAATCACATGTGTCATCCAATAATCGAACACTTGATTCAAGCCCTGCAATTGATACTTATGTTGACAATGATCCTATAAATAGTTAGAGCAAGTTCTTGCTGGAAACAAAGATGTTCAAATGGATACATC
Organism: Echinochloa crus-galli; assembly: GCA_900205405.1. NCBI lineage: Eukaryota > Viridiplantae > Streptophyta > Magnoliopsida > Poales > Poaceae > Echinochloa > Echinochloa crus-galli. Next base: position 165,544 of record OAMR01000147.1, read on the forward strand.
TTCAAAATGTTTGAGATTCTTTCCAGCCTGATATATCCAGTAAACAACAAATATTAAACAGGTACAATTCTTGATATATTGATTGCTATGCAATACATTATACCATATACGTTATAGTTTTTTGTATTTTGATAGTCAATATAGACCTCATTCTAGAGTTTTGCACATGGCCTCGATTTTTGCCGGGGGTGGCCCTGGAATTGTGTGGAAGAGCTCCACTGGAGATGGGTAGCATGCTAGGGAGACCCACCCCACTCGGCCCGCCAACACTCGTCAACTGTCTACTCAACTCCATATCCATGGCAGAAGCAATCTTCTTGACTGAAACCATGTCGCGGTACTGAACAGGCATTTTGCCACGTCATCAAGAAAAAGCTCATACGTACAATTACCATCTGACGGCTCATAAATAGGAGAGAGAAAAAACTTATTCTTCTCGAGTCTCATGACACGACGATTAGCATCATGAATCTTCTCGAGTCTCATGTTACCAAGGTAGTCGCCGCTCTATAGACTCAGATCCAGTGCAGTGGCTATAGCCACTGAAAGATAAGCAGTCGGCAGCTGTGAGGGGAGCACCGGAACTCGGTCCCCGCTCTATAGATCTGCAGCTCACTCATCACAGCCTCCATTTTCCAACTTAAACCCGTGAGCAAGATTTTAGGTAATATAATGAAAGAAAAAAATTAAAATCATCCAAGAATGACCGGATCGATAATTTCTTTGAAACAAAAAAGGACAGAAGATGCTCGTAGTATATACATTCTTCATAGATTAGTCAAAACAAAAGTACTAGAAGCGAATAAATCATTGGAAAAAGTAGACTCTTTTCTAACCAAACTTAGCAGCCGGCCATGTAGCATACTAGCAACCACACCTACTCAAATATCCAGAGAAAACAAGTTTAGGATGAGAAATCAAACTCATACAAACTGACACATTGAGAACCGGAACAGAGGCAGAACTGGCGGAGCAGCTTCAGATCACAAAATCATAATATAGTTTGAGCATAAAAGCACACACCAGCACTAGCACAGCTACAGCCAACGGGGCTTGCTCGTTGGAGCTGCCGGCAGCCCGGCACCATCGCTCGCCGCGGAGCTACAGCCAACGGGGCTTGCTCATCGAAGCAGCTGACACCATCGCTCGGACCTTTTATTTTTAAATAGTCCTTTTAAATCTAATATTTTAATAATAACCCGTGGCAAACTAAATTTTCAGAAACTAGTCCTTTTGGTCGCGCCGGGACTTTTGGCGCGACTCCCCGTTGAGTCGCACCACATGCAAAATATTTCAACCTATACAAAAAGTATTTGTACAAGTTATGTGCTTCAATATAGAGGGACATCAAGTTGATGTTTTGGTATGTTTAAGGGTCAAATATCAAATTTTAAACAACAAGTTATACCGTTCTTAGTCTTTTTCTTGGAAATTTCTAAGTCCTGGAAACAATGATGATAATCCAAATTTGAGCCATAATTTTAAAATGATGTATATATCAATTTTGGACTAGATAATGTAAATTGGGAAGTTGGATCTTTAGTGAATATTTTGGACTAGTCCCACTACATAAAAATATAATTTTGAATATTTATAATGGAGCACCAAGTTCGAATCATTAATTGATGTGCAGCTGAGTCCTGAAAACAGTGATGCTTATTCAAATTTGAGCCAAAATTTTAAAATGATTTTTGTATCAATTTTGGACTAGATAAATATGGAACTGCTGGCTGACACCACCTTGTCGGTCTCACCGGACGTCCGCAGCAGCTGCTTCGAGAAGACCGACGGCCAACTACATACTGCCCAAATCTACCGGGCGGCGGTTGCCACGGGACAGCACTCGCCTGGACATGCATTCGTCTGGCACAGCTACGCGATTCCGAGGGTCAAGTTCTTCGGCTGGCTCCTCCTGCGGGGGCGGATCAACTGCAGGAAAGTTCTGCTGGTGAAGCACATTGTCGACGACGCCAGCTGCCCGGTGTGCCACGCCGCTGAAGAAGACGCCTACCACCTCGTCTCGGGCTGCCCTTTCGCCGGCAGCTTCTGGTCTCACCTTGGGTGGCCAGCAAACGACCCGCCCAATGCTCTCTGCCTCTGGGCCACGACAGCTCCGGCCGGGTTCCCCTCCTCCCTGCTCTCTACCTTCCTGTTACTGTGTTACTGGCACCTGTGGAAACACCGCAATGCGGTGGTCTTCGAGGGTGCACAGCCCTTGCCTCAACAGGCTCCTCCGCTGCTGCCGCGATGATGCTCTCCTCTGGAGAGGCCGGCTGCCCCGAGCTCAGCAGTCCCTTATCGACTGGTGGTGTGATCGTTTCCGCATGTAATCACCTTCGTAGCATAACCCCTCCCTTCATCCCGCTGTACTCTCTCGAACAGGCCTCCGAGTGGCCAAGTTGTATTCGGTGCCCAGCACCCTCCATTCCCAGGCCCGCCCTGGTATCAGTGGTAAATGAAAAGGTGGGGATGATCATCCCCCTTTCTAAAAAAGAGACCGGAGAGAGACGTCGGACGAGAAAGAGGAGATAATGGGTGGGACCGTGGGAGACAGTAAAGCTTATCCCCTCATTGTGGACCCCACGCGTAGGAAAAAAAAAAGGCAAAACAAAAGCCCCGCTAGCTAAGCTAAAATATAGCTCACTCTAATATTTCTTTCAATTTGTAAACCGGCCATACGTACTAAAAATTTGAATGTTTTTATTATTTCAAATTAGAAGAGAATATATGAATTCAAAAATCTAATTTTCTGGCAAACGATAAATAAAATTGCATGTAGAGGTAAAAAATTATACAAATTAATAAACATGATTAGCATTCATGTGCGAATTCAAGTTTAACTAAATGGGCCGTACACGCGTACACGCTCAGAGCACGAGAGTTTATAACAACAAACAAACTTAGTACTACTATTTTTCTCTACATGCCAGAAGCCAAGGGAAGTTAAGAACAATAAGCAAAAATACACAAACAACTCAAACCATTTTCATAAGTATAGCACAGTACACTGTCTGCTTTACTACCGACTATAAGTACACATTCTAACCATTAAATTCTCACAAAATCTATCATAACATATATACAATATTTCACATATATTAGCTAGAAGGAGGGCTAATTAGCGCGGCAACGCCGCGTGCTGTTCTAGTATACTATATAAGTGTGCAGCAAATTGATCAGGTTCGCAGCGTTACCAAATGGTTCGGAGTATTCTCTTATGCTAGCTGGTTGTGCGTGACTAAGCCCTGTTTGGTTTCTCCTGACTTTTTTTAGTTGACTTATAGAGACTAAACTTAAGTCAGTTGTCATGTTTGGTTATATGGACTTAAAGTGACTAATTGTAATTAGTTGACCTGAATAAAGACCATACTACCCTTCATCCATTCCCCATCCCATGCAGCCACCACCACCTCCTCCTCCACCTCCGCGAGCGAGCCCACACCTAGGCGCCGCTGCGAGATCCTCGACTGCTGGGCCTCGGCAGCCACCACGGGCTCCCCGCCTGCACCCGCCGACCAGCGCCGCCGCACCAGGGACGCCGAGCTCTCCGCGCTGGCCTTCGCCACGCGTCCCATCACCGCGCGCACCGCGCTGGCCACCGCCCGGCCAGGAGCGCGGACAGCGCCGGTAGAGGACATGGGGAGGGAGCAGGGGATCCGCGCTGGCCACCGCCCGGCCGCCCGCCACGCTCCATCGCTCGGCCCCCACTTGCCGCCGAAGCCGGAGCCCGCCGTTGGGGAGCGCGACGAGGAGGCCAAGCCGGCGCTGGCGGTGGAGGAGAAGCGGCGCGGGTGGAGAGAAGGGCAGGGGCGGCGGTGCGGCTGCAACCCACGGCCCCACCCCGTTCACCGCTCTTCTCTGAGATGGAGGGGATTGTATCGGGGTGCGGGACAGGTTGGGAGGGGGGCAGTAGGGGAAAAAGTAAGTAGAAGTCCCAGCAAGTCATCAAAATGGAGCTTATGGACTTATGGGGTAGGGACTAGAGTTTAGTCTATTTTAGTCATTCTGTTTGACAATTTTTTTGGACTAAAAGGGACTAAAGTTTAGGTGGCTAGAAAAGTCAGGGTAACCAAACAGGGCCTAATTGCTGTCATTTTAGTTACTCAATCTGAAATCGCATCTTGTTTGCTTCATAAGGCAATCATCGTCCAGGAGTGTTGTTTGTTTGGTACAAACTTGTTTGTGCGACGTGATCCAATATTCTACAATGCCCTTAATTAAGAAGAAACGGTGTGGGAGGGGGATTCAACAGTTTGGCCTAATGCACCTACCTACTACTACATGGCCTAGCAGATTTGTCTGCTTGTTAGATAAATTCTTTTTGAAACAGCTAAAATGGCAAATGGCCGGCTTGTGTGCGCGTGTTTGCTGCAGATCATCGGGACCATGGCATTTTCAGCGACATCCGCCTCTGCTGGAGTGGCCATCTTCTTCAAGAGGCACACCGATTTTTGCGACAGTTACCTTCACCAGTTATTCGCTTACTACGAGCTACCTTCATCAGTTATTCGCTTACTACCAGCTATCCTATCTGTCATTCTTGCCTTCATAGCTTGGTTACTCCAAGCGGCATCCGCTACAGCCATTTTGGCTCAACGTATCGCTGTAGACTCTACTAGTACTGTAGTGTTTGCAATAATTGTATATAATTAATAGACCCTCTCTAAGTTATGCCGCTTGATGATCACAAAAATAAAGCGCTCCGAGACAAAAAGGGCTTAAGCAACTTGAATCAACTCACGAGATCAGTCAAATTATCCTAGAGAAGGTCACCGAAGTAACAAGCCGAGTGCAGTGCTCGCACATCCGGTACCAAGGGTACAAACTTCAGACAGATGAAACAAGCTATTCATATCTAACTTGACAACCAAACAGTTAAGACAAGCCCTGGCCACTTTACGTACATTGCATCAGAACAAAGTTCCCTCTCACATCAAAAGATGAGTGGTACACGCCGACAAGGTTCTCTTCTCTCACAATACTGAAACGAAACTAATGCAGGATATGAGACACCGATTCACCGTGCCTTCGTGCTGCAGGATCGGGCAGTTCCCGGAGAAGGCCAACCAGCTCCTCCTCGGCTTCTTCAAGGATCATCCCACCACGTCGCGGCGTGAGATGCCACCAAAGAATTACACTTTCAGCAGTCGCTTCGCTCTGTTACTGTAGTTGGTCATGTAGCTCTGAATGCACGTTGCTAGTAGCCTAGTGCTTGATCATACTTTCATGCTTTGTGCGTTCTGTTCATCCGATTTGGTGATTCCGATGGTGGAGAACAGCCCTGTTTCCCCTCCGAGGGTGCCACCAAATCCTGAACGTGGAGTTCTTCCCTGGTTCAACAGACATGCACCAATGATAAATGCGCGCAGCCATACACACAGTTCTCACCTTTTTTTTTTTTAAGATTAACACAGTTCTCACCTAAATGGGGTGCCGGGGGCCTGGATAAACTGCAAGAAAGGACTTCGCCAAGGAGACCCACTCTCACCCCATCTGTTCATACTAGTGGCTGACCTTCTGCAACGGATGATCACGGACTCCGCTGACCTACTACACCCCCTAGTTCTGGACGCTCCCTGCCCTGTGTTGCAATACGCGGATGACACCCTTATTATCATGAGAGCAGATTTACAACAGTTGCAAAGCCTCAAAGCCATCCTGGATCGGTTTGCTGAATTCACTGGACTCAAAATCAACTTTGACAAAAGCACCTTGGTACCCATGAACGTAGATCATTCCTTGAGCATTCAGTTAGCCGTTGTCTTTGACTGCCTGTAGCAACCTTCCCTCAAAGTTATCTAGGACTGCCGCTGTCCACCAACAAGCTCCGGCCAGTTGATTTTCAGCCCATGTTACATAAGTTTGGGGCATGCATCTCTGGATGGAAGGGACGCTTGCTCACTCGAAGCGGTGTAGAACAACAATGTTATCGTCAGTTTTGGTCAGTTTCCAGCATATGCAATGTTATCCCTGTCATTACCGCCAGGAACCATATATGCCATGGAGCAGAAATGTAGGGCCTTCCTTTGGACTGGGGATGAAAAGTGTAATGGTGGCCAATGCAAAGTTGCCTGGGAAACGGTCTGCTTACGGAAAGATCAAGGTGGCTTGGGCATTAGGTTGCCTGGGAAACGGTCTCGGCAAAATGATTGTCTAAAGATGCTGTTCAGACTACATGAGCCTCCCACAACTCCCTGGCAGTCTTGGTTCCATAAGAACTATGGATGGCTAAGTGCTCGAGACCTGGGGGATGCCCATCTCATTTGGACACCCAGGTGTGGTCGTGTGGAAGTCTCTGCTAAGATTATTACCGGCCTTCAGAGAAAAAACTGGGGTAATTCTTGGGAGCGGTGAGATGACTTCTTTCTGGCATGATCACTGGTTTGGCCCGGCACCATTGGGCATTGGCTGATCTCATGCCGGCACTCCACTCCTTCTCCACCCGACCCAATGCCTCTGTCAAAAATCTACATGACCGAGGGTGGGATCTGTATCTGCAGCCGAGCCTCTCCACCGTTGCCTCTCAAGAGCTACATTCATCCTCAACCTTTCCAACCAGATAAACGGCGGCTAAGGAGCTCAATGAAGCCTTTCTCCACTGCTCAGCTTTACCGCATTTTGGCGCCAGTAGCACCGGATGATCCACTAGCTATCCGGGTTTGGCATAGTTACCCCACACCAAGAGTTAAGCAATTCACTTGGCTTATTCACCGAGAAAGATTGCCGACACGACAGCTGCTCCATCACAGAAATATCACTGATTCTGCGGCATGTGCTGCCTGCCACCAACCTGAAGATCAGATGTCACAGATATCTCTTTATGGATTGTTACAAAGCTCGAGCTGTTTGGCACTTGCTGTGTCCTTCCTACAACATGAGTCAGGTCCGTTTTCAGGAACTATGGGAACATCGACATCCTATGCTTCAGGGAATAGAGCAGCGCATGCAGTCCACTGTTATATCTAGGGTTGAAAACGATTACGGAAATTCCCGATCGACCGAGCTTCGTTTTCGAGATTTTTCCGTTCCGATGAAACGGAAACGGTAAAGGTCGGAAAACGATACGGAAACGATATTGGATTTATACCGCCGAATAGCTCTATCGACCGAATTAATCGGAAATTTTCCGTTGGAATTCCGAATTCGGCCCACTTAGGTCCAAAATGCACAGCTACCCCTTCCACTTCCCCTAAAATTTTCTTTGTCGCAAATCTAAATGAATCCCCACCCTACATAGCACCATGTATAAATGATATATAAATATGTAGTAATGTTGGTTGTTGAAATTGGCCTACA
>OAMR01000147.1:174660-187575 GCA_900205405.1 Echinochloa crus-galli
AAGAGCACGGAGGAAAAGAAAAAAGAGAATTAGCAAAAATAAAATCATGCTACTACATACATTGATATCACTTGGGAAATACATTGCTACCAGGGTTGACATTTTGGCTGGAATCGAGACTGCCAAAAAATGTTTAGTAATCCAGCTGAGTGCAAAGTTTATATATATGATGGCATAAGCTTGAAAGTGAATATGCAACAAATCTTATTATTACTACTAATTGGAGGCTCCTTTTAAAGTCTCTATGTTAATCCTCACGAGAAGCGCTAGAAAAAAACATAAATCCTATAAATTATCAGAAACATCCGATCATCAATCAACTAGACTCTAATCATCGTAACCAAATGGGGCCTAAGGCTTGCTTCCTTCATTATTATACTCCAAGCGGCATCGGCTACGGCCATAATATAAGGTCCTGAAGGGTTTAAATTTGTACTAAAATATATGGTCCTGTAGGGATAGGATAAAAATAAATAAGGTTGGTGGGTGGATGGAGAGTTGGTGGGTAGTGTAAAATAAAAGGTATGGAGGTCATTTTCTCTCACTGTTCTTGAGTTTGACCCTCAGGATCTTATATTTTGGGACGGAGGGAGCAGTGCATTACAGGTGTATCATCTCAACCGGCCTGCCTTTTCTTTTCTTGTTTTTTCTTTTTGAGATCTCTCATCGCGTTGCGTTGCTTTTTACGCAGGTACATGATGCCTGCTATGATTGTGCAGCTCGTTTGGAGCTTAATTGACGATGGCATGCGTTGACATCTCCTTCCTAAGAACCACCCGGATCTGCTGCAAGCAAAGGCCTTCTCCGAGCATTTCTGGTTGGCGATTGGGTAAAAACTTCTTACTGCTTGTTAGATAAATTCTTCTTTGAAACAGCACCTATCTAAAATGGCAAATGGCCGGCTTATGTGCGCGTGCTTGTTGCAGATCGTCGGGACCATGGCATTTTCAGCGACATCCGGCTCTGCTGGAGTGGCCATCTTCTTCGACAGGAATTACCTTCATCAGTTATGCGCTTAATTACTACGAGCTATCTGGCATTCTTGCCTTCATAGCTACTCCGTATTTGTTACTCCAAGCGGCATCCGTTACAGCCATTTTCGGGCTCAACGCATCGCCTAGTACTGTAGTGTTTGGGATAATTGCATATGATTAATGGACACCTCTAAGTTATGTTGCTTGATAAACAATCACAAAATTATAGCTCTTCGAGACTTTAGCTCCCCAACTTACAAAAAGAAAATTCACATCACATCAAAATATCGACACATGTATGGAATACTAAATATAGATAAAAATAAAAAACTAATTGCACAATTTTATTGTATTTTATGAAACAAACATTTAAACCTAATTAATTAATGTTTAGACAATTACTCACAAATACAAACGAAATGCTATAGTGACGTATTAAGAAAAAAATGCCAACTTTGACATCCCAAAGTTGGGAACTAAACAAGGCCCAAGGGCTTAAGCAACTTGAATCAACTCACGAGATCAGTCAAATTATCCTAGAGAAGGTCACCGAAGTAACAAGCCGAGTGCAGTGCTCGCACATCCGGTACCAAGGGTACAAACTTCAGACAGATGAAACAAGCTATTCATATCTAACTTGACAACCAAACAGTTAAGACAAGCCCTGGCCACTTTACGTACATTGCATCAGAACAAAGTTCCCTCTCACATCAAAAGATGAGTGGTACACGCCGACAAGGTTCTCTTCTCTCACAATACTGAAACGAAACTAATGCAGGATATGAGACAACGACAAATTCCATAGATGAGGTTACAGTACTTTCTCGCGATCCGAAAAATCTTCCATAGTGCATCTGCAAGAAGCTTATCCCTGTGGGCAGAAGATCCGCAAAGTCAGCACAAAGCGCCCACAGAATTTTATCATATTACATGCAAATGAAAAGCTACTATATCTTGCAGATAAACAGATGATGCAAAGAAACTAATAATACTAAGCATCCCATGGATTTGCTCAATCATCTCCAGATTCAAGTTTAAATAGAATTGTTGTTTAGGTTCAGGTACAAGCAATCGAAAAGACACAGCTGGACGTTGTTTTATCTACCCTACAGCCACAGATTAAGTCATAGACCACACGGTTTTCAGGGGATGTTTGGACCGCAGGCCGCTATATCCACACAGACCATAAAGGTTTAAAGCATCCCCACACAAACTATATCATTTGGTTCAATATTGTCATGTGATCCCTATAGAATTTAGGTTCATGCATTACGGACTGCACCTGGACAGAAGATATGCCAGCATGAATACTGCACACATAAAGGCAGGCAAAACAAGAAATTGATCTAGAGTTACAATGGACAGAATCATTGGGTACCTGTCAGTTCACCATACTGCTTAGACCATATAACTACTCAGAAACTGTATGGTCATTCAAATACAATGGCTCAGCACTGTGTGATAATAAAAAAGATGAGTGGTAAATGCTCGTGCAGACTAACAAGAGATATTAAGAGTAATTTTGTGCTACTAACATCAGATATGGTCCTAAATTATAAAATCCAAACAGTTACAGTAGAGTCAACACTAAATCAAATTTTAATCAGATTATCAGATTAAAATGAATGATCCAAATAAGCTTGTGTGATGCATGATACTGCCTGAATGCAAGATAAGCTCCTATGCCAAAAAGAGTAGGAAGCCCAGCGTTTTCATTCAAATCAAACATGTCTGAGAAAGTGTCCTCAACGACTTGGTACATGATAATCCAACAGACCTATCTCGCTGGCAAGATTATTAGGCAAAGGGCACTGTATAATTGTATATATTTTACTATGTAGCCTTATTTCAAACAATAATTAATTATAGTAGTCCTCCACATAGTTCATGTTCAAACACACACATGATACCAAAAGTTAACTGGTCAAGAATTTCAGTGACGACCTAATTGATAACGCATACTTTTCCATCAAATTGTACGGTACAAGCTGCCCAGAAACAAAAGGCAGAAAGACAGCACCTTAATGAAACCACCATGACAGCTACCTTCAGGCATATACTTAAATAATACAAATGAACTCAAAGTTAGCTAGCATCAAACTAAAACTACAAGCAATCGCTAATTTAGTTGAATGTTAGCTGGAAATGGCATTTCAATGTGGCACTTGGAAGCTATACTTAAAGTAAAATTCAAATCAGAAGGTAATAAAAGACAGAGTTTATAAGCATAGAGGTATGAGAGCAGCAAGCAAATTCACATCCTGTAAGAGGGCAAAGGAAAATTGCTTCCGCGATCTCATAATTGCATTACCCTTGCAGATTGTAGTAACGGGAATGGTTCTTAGGTTAGACATCAGAGTTGACTTCACAATAAAAGGTACCGGCAGAATTGTATCAGCTAGTCATTGTTGCTAAATTAAATGCCATTTGATTGTGAGCAGGTGATAATGTTTACCGGCGTGTATATTTGAGGGCACAAAAAGTATGACTGATAAGTATCAATGTATCATGCCACCTCACTCACGAAACTGTCATAGGTCAGAACCACACATTCAACTATACCAACAATATGCAATAAACAAACAGATCTCATAAATTAAGCATCATACGAGACAGTAAAAATCTGGCACATATAACCATGGCACCAATTCTGTAAATAAAATTCAACACTAAAGACCAATTAACAACTATTGATGCAAGGGTACTCGAACTTACAGGTAAGAAGCTACTGCGGCGGATTCTGTCCAGGCTGCTGTGGACCAGGCGGCGGAGGCGGCATCCCTGGCCTGGGCTGTCCAAACGGTGGCGGAGGCATTCCAGGCCTCATCCCAGGTGGCCCTGGCATCCCGGGCCTAATCTGTGGCGGCCCCATCGGCGGCGGCGGTCCCCTCATGAACTGTTGCGGTGGTGGCCCAGGGAACGGAGCAGGCGGCGCCCCAGGCGGACGCTGGAACTGCATCGGCATCTGCGGTGGCATTCCAGGCCGCATAGGCGGAGGAGGCATCCCCTGCGGCGGGCGCACGACCTGCGGGTACGCCACCGGCGCCGCCGACAGGTTGGGCATCGGCGGCCGCGAGATCTGGGGCTGCATCATGCCGGGGGCGGGTCCACCAACGCCCCGAACAGGGCCGGAGAGCCCCGGAGCGGCCTGGAGCAGCGGGCCGGTGGGCATCCCGCGTCCGGCAGCGCGGCCGACACCCGGGCCGGCGAGGGCTCCGCCCGCCGCCGCGGCCTTGGCGCGCGACTCGTCGGGCGGCGGCGGGCCCTCGACGGTCATGGAGACGACCTCCTCGCCGCGGAGGAGGAGGAGGCCGAGCGTGCGGCGCTCCTCGCGGTCGCCGGTGGTCTTGGAGGACTTGGAGGGCGGGAGGCGGCGGAACTCCTCGCAGTCGCCGAGGACGAGGTTCATGTGGCGGTCGAACGCCATGAACTTGCCCACGAGCTGGCGGCCGTCCTGGATCGTCACCCGCATGCGGTAGTTGACGAACTGGAGCATCTTGGAGCCCTTTGGGTTCGACATGGCGGCGTCGCCGGAGGGTGGGACGCCGCGGCGACTAGGATTAGGGTTTCGGCGAAGAGGAGGAGGAGGCGGCGGCGGGATGATATGAGAGGGGTTTCGAGGGGGTTTGTCCGTTTGAGTTGGCCTCGGAGAACCGGCGTGTTGCCGTGGGCTGGTGGGCCTGTTGTAATGTCGGTTAGAATTGGGCCCGTGAGGGAGAGGAACAAAAAGGTGCCTAGGCCTTCGTGACCCGGGAAATCTATATGGCTTCCGGAAGTTTTTTTAAGGTAGCTTTCACTGTTTGAGATCCGTGCACCGGTGGGAATCCTATATTTATTCCGATCCGAGACGAGTTCGCAGGCAGCGGGTGAGAGCAGAAGACGTGCGACGTCAGCCACGGACTAACGGACGGACGGGAATCTTATTGAATTTCAAACTTTAAATGAGATTTTCTCTTAAACCGTTAATCTTTTTTTGAATCCGTTTGAACTACCATGTTATTTACAATTAATACGATAGAATAAGATCCAATATAAGTATATTTTTATTTTATATATGTATCTTTTAAAATCAACATTTTTAATATGCTATTTCAACATTTTGAATAACTATCTTAACATCTTAGACTTACTGGTTCAACATTTTCACATAAAATGTTCATCTAGTTTATCCGAATTGTTGAATTAAGTTTGAGAAAAATGTTAAACCTAGTATATGAAAATGTTGACTGTTTTAGTTTAACACTTTGAACATGTTAGTTTAGCTTTTATGTAAAAAATGTTGAAATGGTATAATCGGAATGTTGAACTGTTATTTTTGAAATGTCGACTGCAATATTGTACCTCATATAACTACATATTTAGTAGTGATAATTGAGTATGTTCAAAAAGTCAAAGCACGAGAAAAAAGACCGTTCAAAAAAATCAAAGCGTGGCAACGGCACGGTGGTAACGGAAAAAGCCCCGCGCGCGTATGTTGCTTGGGCGTCTGTTGCTTGGGCCGTTTCCTCATTGGTCATTGTTCCTCCCACGCGTGGTTGTGGGTTTCGGTGGGCTGTAAGCTAGCTAGCTTAAAAAGTGCACGGAAGCCATATAGGCTCCCCCTTCGTGACCTCGGTCAACTTCTGAAGTACTTTCCCTCAAAAAAAAACTTCTGAAGTACTTCGTAGCAAGTAAAATTTGCTGCTCAAAAAGAGTAAGATAAACTTTTAGAAGAAAGTACAACATTTTTTATTTATAAACATACAAATACAAACTAGAGTGTATTTGGTTTATTATAAGGCAGCAAGGCCAAAAACAAATCTTGGCCATGTTCAAGAGAATTTGGCCTCCATTTGGTTACAATCCAAATTTTAACTATATTTTGTCCATACCAAGATATAGTCAACAGCAACCATAGGCAGCAAACGGCCACCCCATATTTGGTTTGGCCGGTTCCTGGTCCTTTACCTATGTGTCACAAGTTGTTTAGCGGCAATAAATATTTTGTATTTCGGATTTCGAACACAAAAGGACGTGACTTTTAAACCAAGCATCATAGATTGAATCCTAGCATTTTAATTGATAAAACAAGAACAACTATGATTATATTTTTTGAATATAAGAAATAGTAAAAATGAACCAACGTCTTAAACTCTTAGCTTTGATACTGCTCTCTATATTTGGCTTTGTCACTAATCACCACGGTTTATGCCAAAATTCGCCGTCTCCGTGTTTGAATATTTACAATACGGTGAAGTGATCTTTTTTCTCAAAAACTGTTTTTCTATTGTTTTCAGTATTCATCAAAATTCAATTCTACCAATTGTTCTGATGCTCCAAACATTAGATTATTCCTAACTTTATAGCAATCCATTAGGACATGTAACTACTTCCATTCAACAAAATGGAGTCGATTACACATGGAGACGTCATAAACATCGACACACTGCAACTGTTACATCAAACACTTACATTTCCACAGCAACTCCGAAGAATCCGTCAATCAAATCACAAAACCAGGGCACAAAGTATTTGGAGCGATTCGTCATTTGTGTAACCCGGACGAACGCCCTGATGCCTAGAGGCTAGAACAAGAGCACGGCCGCTGCCACCGCGGCGGCGGCGGCGAGCGCCGGCAGCGCCGCAAGACCTCCGCCGCTAGGAGGCGCGTTCGACGGCGAGAGCTCGACGGCCGGGAGGACGGTGACGTTGAACTTCATGCCCTGCGCGCAGTCCTTGCCCACCCCGCTGAAGAACCACCACTGCCCCGTCGTGTTCAGGGCGACCCTGTCGTCGCCGGAGTTCCAGACGCCAAGGCTGTTGGCCTCGCCGCTGCACGCCGCGAAGCTCGCCGCCGTAGCCTGCACCACCGAGTGCCTGCCCTTGGTGTACTTGAACACTGCATGCACACGGAGCATAGGGTATATATAGAGATTATTAGGTAGAAATTAACTTAATGACTGATAATAAGCCGCCGGTTTAACTGTTGCACGTACCCAGCGTGTCGTTGACGATGAACTCGTGGCCGTCGACCCACTTGTCGTAGTCGACGTTGAGGTCCCAGCCCTTGGCGTCCCCGACCACGAGATCGGCGGCGAGCGCCGGCGACGCCGCAAAGACGGCAAGGACGACGGCGGCGACGCTCAGAAGCTGCTTGGAAGCCATTGCTGCACTAGTTAGCTACGCACCAAAGAATTAATTCCAACTCTGAGCAGCTGATGAGCCATGCGGCAGTTTTATACTACGGCGTCAAGCAAGGCAAGCTAATTAAGGACCATTTGACAAGTAAATTACCGCGTGGTTGGCAGATGGTTAGGAGCTTTGTTATCATCAGCTGATATCTGGAGAGGAATTGAATAATTATTAATCCATGTGTGCATCATCGCTCGAACACAGGGTGATGTTGACCTCGGATGCATCGATCGATCTCCATTGTCTCAACCTTGGGTCTATCATCAGTTAATCGCCAAATTTCGGTGGTAAAGATGGCGAGCGTGGGAGCTTCCGATCTTTGGCGAGCACGATCGATGGTACTCCAACGGTACAGCTTGATACAGGGATCATCAGGTACAAATCATGGTAAATTTCTTGATAGAACGGCGATGCCAAGTTTTTTTTTCCGGTACCCGTAGAATGTCGACTGATCGGTTTGGGGAGTGATGTGAAATTGACGACGGTGTTTCCATAGTCTATCAAGACTCAAGAGATGCCGAGTCTCGATTTCTCGAAGAGGTTCCATCTATTATAAGATGTATGTAAAGGCCCTCTGGTCCAAAATAAATGACGTTTCCGACAGAAAGTTTCTCTGTGAATTTGTAGTCGTGGACAATTTCTCAGCTTGTACCAGGGCGGTCTTTTTTATTTTCTTATGAACACTTGGTAATTTCAGGAGTTAAGAGCGATAGAGGCTTGATTTGTTGGCCAAATATTAAGGTAATAAATTAGGATATAACTTCAAATAATATATTAGCGTTTGAATGGATGATTGATTCTACTAAATGTTTAGCACGAGTTCAGATTTGAATTAAATCACGCTCACATCTCGCAAAAAAAATCATGCTCACATCGTGGTTCATAGAAAGTTAGGCCAACAAACTTCGGTCCGAAAAATGCCATGGCTGTGTTTAGTTTCAAAAAAGGATGACAAAATTTGATGAAAATGTCACATCAGACACTATAGCGTACCGTAGCATTTTTTGTTTGTTTGTGGTAATTGTTGTCCTACCATGACCTAACTACGCTCAAAAAATTCGTCTCGTCGTGTACATCAAAACCATGCAATTAGTTTTTTATTTACACACGTTTAGTGTTTGATGCATGAGGAGAAAGATTTGATGTGACAGATAAATAGTGAAGTTTGGAGAGAAAATTTTAGAAAGTTTGGTGGAAGTGAACACAGCCATGATATTAAACAGTCCGTTACCTTCTTCCTCTTTGACCAACTTAGTCAGCCCACTTCTCCTGGGCCTCAGTCCGGCCCGTGGGTCGGTGGGGATCTTGGAAGCCCTCTCTAGCAACACTGAAACTTGCCCTAAAAAAAATAATAAGCAACACTGAAACTGAACTAACCGCGACCTAGCGTTTTGATGGTTTCAGTCAACAAAGAATTAGTATCTGTAGTAATCTGTGCAGTCCTATAATAAAAGCCTACGAAAACATTGCACATAGAATAATTTATCAATTTTCCCCCAAATAACTCCCATTGATCAGCATGTGCCTTTGTTGAAGAATGGTGCATGTGCCTTTGTTGAATAATGGTGCCTTTGCTTTGGAACATCAGCCGCGCACAGCAAAAAGACAATAATGCTTGCATGGTTTGTACCCTTGGCACATAGTAGCAGCAAGCATACGAAGGTTCCGGTTTGGCATCTTCTTGATAAGAGCTTGGATCAGAACTGGTGAGCCTAGTGAAGAATATCAAAGGAAGAAAAAAAACTTTTGCCTCTAAAACTATAAACACCACCAGAGATGTAGTCTTCGAACTGGTAGCGATGGTGCATTAGTGCATTAGTGCAGGTTCAATAGCTCCGAGAATCCTAAGAGATACTCACACATTGCTGGATGCAATGGAAACGGCTCAAACACGATGGAAGGCTATGCATACATTCATTCTCAGGACATAATACAGAAAATAGCACGGCACGCATGGCTTAACTGACAGAACATATTAAGAGGGAACAAACAGAAGCATATATAGACCAAAAGAGTCTCATCTCCAGGTTACTAAGATTATGACCGTAATAATCAAAGTTCGACAGGCCACCCACTGTTCCAAAAACAGCATCAGGAAACCGTATGCAACCACAACTCAGGACATAATGGCATGACAGTTAAACACTCCGTGATGACATAGTATCTCTCGGCTCCCTCCTGGACACCTACATAGGATGCGTCAACGCGATGCTAGTGCAGCTTCAGCCCTCTGCGGCCTTCGGAGAGTTCTCAGGTGTCTTCAGCGGCGTTTCAGGTGCTTTCCTCGTTTTGTGAGCCTCCACGGCGTCCTTGAACTCCTCCCTGGTGGCAGTGTCCTTGAACTTCAGAGCAAATGTGACAAGGCCGCTCTGTGATTCGCTGATGCTGTTCATGCAGGCAAACGTCACGCCTTTCTTGTCCATGTCCTTGAGCGACATGTCGTCGTAGAGGCTTGCGTTCAGGGTTCCGGTCACATCAAACTTCTAAAAATTCTCTCTCTAAACTTCACTATTCACCTATCACATCAAATCTCTCTCAATGCATGGAGTAATAAACGTGGGTAAATAAAAAAACTAGTTACTTGGTTTTCATGTACACGACGAGACGAATCTTTTAAACCTAGTTAGGTCATGGTAGGACAATGTTTATCACAAACAAACGAAAAGTGCTACAGTGTTCGATGTGACTTTTTCACTTCACTTTTTACCTTTTTTCAGAAAAACACCCCCCAGACGATAGTTGCCCTTTGTCCTCATGACGAGACGGGCTCTCTCACCATCAAATACAGGGACGTTCAGCTTCAGTTCACCTTTTCCTCTTTCTTTCCAGCCCCCATCCAAGTACTCATACAATGCGGAATCAACAGTAAATACAGCCTTCTCGTTTTCTTCACCAGTTTCAACAGGGCCTTCTGTCATAGCAAATTTCTTGGGTGCCTCTACTGAAGTAGCAAGCGCTGAGTTGTTGTTAGCACCAAGGTTAAAAGAAGGGAACGAAGAACCGTCAGTCTTCAACCCAAATAGGGGTCCAGCACTTGAGCCATCTTTAGAGGCTGAGCCAAACGAGAATGATGTGCTTGAAAATCCAGTTCCAGAC
The DNA here is from genome assembly GCA_900205405.1 of Echinochloa crus-galli. Taxonomy (NCBI): domain Eukaryota; kingdom Viridiplantae; phylum Streptophyta; class Magnoliopsida; order Poales; family Poaceae; genus Echinochloa; species Echinochloa crus-galli. The sequence goes on from OAMR01000147.1 coordinate 184,902, forward strand.
AGACCTGTGAAGGCATTCTGAGCACTTGAAAGATTCTTAAAGGAGAAAAGGGGTGTTGCAGGTGATGTCTGCCCTTTGTTATCAGTGTCTTTCTGCTCATCAGACAGCCCATTTTTTGGTCTCTGATTCACCTTCATCTTTCTTCTCAGTATCATCCTTGCTAATGTTATCTTTATCTTCAGCTTCATCTGCACCTTCCTTTTCTTCAGTATCTCCATCTTTTGTTTTGCCCTCGACTTCAGATGCCATATTATTACTTTCGTTGGGTTGTCCAACTACCACTTTGTCTCCACCGGATCCATCCTTTGTGTCTTCTGCCTTGTCATTGGTTTCAACAGGTTGATGTGGTGCTTCAGTTGTGGCAGCAGAGTCGGTATTTACAGCTGATTCATCCTTCTGAATCTCAGGTACCTCACCAGAGCCTACATTCTTGTCTGGTACAGACAAAGTATCTTTCCCACTATCATTGCTGCCCTCATCAGCTTTGACATTTGAAGGCTGAGGCTCTGGGACAGGGGCACTTGCTTGAGCACTAGAATCAGTGGGGGTAAATCTGATTGCAGAGAAAGGATTAGAAGAAGGGGCTGATGATGGCTGTTGGCACTGAACCTTCACAATCCTTCGGGTTGCCATTACTTCCTCAGTAGCTTTCTTAAATGTACCCATCTTTTGCTCTGATCCATCATCATCAGGCTCAGGATTATCCTTGTTGGTTTGTTTATCTACAACCCTCTTCTTAGAGCTTGGATCTACTTCCTGATCTGTCATCTTCCCAAGTTGGCGGCACCTGAAATTCAAACAAAAGAACAAACTAAGAAAACAATAAAATGAAATATTTTACTGAGCCACCACAAAATCATGCAACTAGGGTACCACAATTTCATAAACAAAAATGTAGAGAAACAGCAACTACTTCCTAGTGAGTACTGACAGATAAATGGCCAAAAAGTAATTTAGGCATTTATTTAATGTTAGCATGATATCTTCTCAACCCAGACATTTATTTACATGTTAGCATGATATATTCTCAACCCAGCAAACTATCTACAGAAGAAATTCCTATGCAGCAGAAACAAAGGAATGCTGAGGATGAATAATAGCACAAACTTGGTGCAATGGACTCAGCTTAAGCCAAAATAAACACAGAGGTATTTTTTTTCTGAACTTATCTGGCATCAATAACCACAGAAAATTTTAAATGAAAAGGAAAAATAGTGTTGATTGACCCAGTATATCAGATGATAATTTCAGATCTAACTGCAAAAGAGGAAATATCATCTTGGCACAACAATGCACAAAGAAAACTTGAATGGTCTTTCTATAAATTATAATTCCTCAACCACACCACCTACGCCCCTGGCTTAATGAATCAACCCCATCTCATCACCCACTTAACCTTAGTTCTGTAATCACCCATTCACCCAGCTGAACACCACGCGACAATCTCCGTCCAGTCGAACTCTAGAACACCCAAATCGGCCTTACAACTGACCCACGTGTAACCCTAATCCACCGCGAACCAAACCCTAGAACCCGAATCCAGTCTAAAACCTCGACTTCCTTTGCGGGCAAATCCAAAAGCACAGAAACGAAATTGATTCGGATTGGTACCTTCCGGAGAGATGCGGCGAGCTCGCCGCGGGCGAAGTTGACGGTCGCGGTCGCAACTCGATGCAGCCGCAGGGGAAGGGCTGGAGACGGAGGCAGGCACGGATCCCCGGCGTCGCCTGCGGAGGAGAGCGGATGGGGCGGCGGCGGAGGGGAGCAGGGAAACCCAACCTAAAAATCAAAAAATGTGTCACGTGAGCATTTTAGGCCCGACTCGCCCATGGCCGAGGGCTCAGGCCCAAAAGAGATTAGGCCTAGCCTGAGCCCGGTCCGAAGTGCTTTTTTTGGTAGTTTTCTGTTATGGGCTTCTGGCAGTTGCCTTGCCATCACCTGAATTTTCCGTTGGATAGTATATAGGACGGCTGTGTCAGTTTGCTTTCGCCGTTCTTGGTTCACGCCCTACTTGTCAGCTTAGCCCTTGTTTAGATGCCAAGTTTGGCACCCTAAACTTGAGGTTTGACAATCATTACGGCACTGTAACATTTTTTGTATTTGTAAAGAATTATCTAAAAACTAATTAATTAGACTCAAAATATTTGTCTCGTAAAGTACAATAAAATTGTGCAACTAGTTTTTGATTTCATCTACATTTAGTACTCCATGCATGTACCGACATTTTGATGTAAAATTTAGGGTGAAATTTAAGAACTAAACAAGGTCTTAGTCTTTTGGAAACCCACTTTTATGGCAATAACATTTCAACTTCGTCATTTTCGTTCTCATCCACATGATTCCTCTTGAGAGTAACTCCATCATCCACAAACAATTGCCTCTACTTCTTGGCATTTTCAGATCGGTCCCACCTATCGGCTTCTCATTCTTTTTACCTTTTCTTTTAGTTTTCTTTTTTCTCTCCCTTTTCCTCCTTCCTACTTTCTCTTGTCTGCGCATCGGCATCGCAGACGGCGAGGCACCTAGGCGCCCGGTGCCTCCGCTACCTAGGCGCCCGGTGCCTCCGCTCTAGCCTCCTAAACGCCTCTCCACATGGCACGGCTCCTCGGCGCCAGCGCCTCTGCTCCCACTCAGTTGCCTCTTCCACAGGGTGTGTCTCCTCGCCATCCAAACC
>OAMR01000147.1:192945-204786 GCA_900205405.1 Echinochloa crus-galli
CCCCCCCCCCTCCTGTTTAGCCACCTCTCCCGCCCAACGCGGCTCCTTGTTGCGCGGCCCTCCGCTCCGACATGGCCGCCTCTGTTCCCGCCCAATCGCTTCTCCCGCCCAGCGCCTCCACTCTCGCCTAGCTACTGCACGAGAGGGGCATGCCGCCGAGGTCCAGCCTTGCAGGGGGTCGAGCTCTTGGTGGCATGACCAAGCAAGGCTTGGCCCGTCTTGGCTAGATCAGACCGGGCAACACCGGCGTCCACGCATCGCGGGAGGGTGGGCATCGGGCAGCAAGGCAGCGGGAAAAGAAGAGAGTGAACGCGATAGTAGAGAAAAATGAGTAGGGATGTCTTCCTACTCCATCCCTAGGAGAAGGGACCAGAGGGGGCTCCCTGAAGTAGGGATACAAGCAAGGTCCTTCCTGTTGAAGTGTGTTTTTTTTAGCATCGCTATCTACTTTTTGAGTAAGAGTCTAAGTAGGAGCCTTACTGGAGTTACATAATTGTAGGATTATTCCTTCTATTTTCATGTGCTATATCATCCCATTGATTTCGAGTTGAACAAATTGAGTTTTTGGATCTTACAGTTAGATTACTTACATTGTGTCTGCTCATAGTTATTTCATTCGTTTGAGTTTTTTTTCTATTTTCGTTTGATTACTTACACGATTAGCAGCAACATTGCAACAGCAGTAATTCGCCGAACGAAAAAAGAAAAAAAATAACCCAACCACACACAAAACAAATACAAATCACGATCCTGCTGCAAAGTGCAAACACGTATCCACGTCTTTCATTCGATCGTATACTACATACGGCTGGGCCCGGCGGCGGCGCGCCCTAGAACGCGAGCACAGACGCGATGACCACGGGCCACGGCCACCGCGCTGCCGACCGTGTAGCTCATCACGTGTGCGGACGACGGTGCCGGCGCCGGCGCTGACGGGGACGGCGGCGCTGGCGGTGACGGTGGCGCTGGAGGTGACGGTGGCGCTGATGGAGCCGGGGCCGGCGCTCCGTCCTCGACGTTGATGGCGAGCTTCATGCCGTTGTCGCAGTGGTTAGGCTTGCTGCAGAGGAACCACATCTTCCCGGGCCTGTCGAGCGCGACGACGTCCTCGCCGGAGTACCACGCCCCGAGCTGGTTGCCCTGCAGGTTGCACGCCGCGAAGTCCTCCTTTCCGACCCGGATCACCGTGTGGGCGCCCTTGAGGTACTTGAACACTGCGAGGGGGGATCAGCAGCAGATTCGATGCATGGCTCAATCAGCAGCAACGATTGAGTTCTGAGAGGAGATAATTAAATTAATTAATTAAAATTAATTAAGCAGCGGGATCGTGGTTGTGATTGCTTACTGAGGGTGTCGCCGACCCTGAACGTCTTGCCGTTGGCCCAGCCGGTCTTGTTGAACTGGGGCCTCCAGCCGCCGGCGTCCCCGACCATCCACACCATGGCGGAGGCCGGCGCCGGGAGGCACGCGACGGCGGCGGCGACGGCGACGGCGGCCAAGAGCAGCACGCGCCGGCAAGCCATTGCTCTCTTCGTTCCCCGGCGCGGCTAGCTTCGCGTGCCCCTGCTGCGTGCTGCCGTGTGGCTTGGTGGCAAGGAGGAGTGACACCGGCATCATCTATTTATATACGGCAGAAGGATTATGCACTGCACGTACAGATGTTTGTGGCCGGCGGCCTTGACTAGGCAGCACACGTATCTACAGAGCTTAGTGTCTGAGCGAGGCTGGCAACGGCGGCGTCGTCGAGAGATCGAGCTGGCTGATGGCGGCATTGGCCATCTGAGCGAGAGCGCCAAATGAACTGCTTCTCACGAGACGAGAGGCGATCGAGGTACGTTCTGCATCGGTGCTGTCAGTGGCGGCGGCGACATCGGTGTTCCCCCTGCCAGGGCGTTTCTCAGTTTCTTGGCAATTTCATTACCGATTTTTCCTGACAGCTTCGTTGCAGTGCTGCATTCGATTGGCATCCGGCCAGCAGCGTGCCCGTGGGCTTTGTGTTCTTGACTGCCCCGCAGTAGGGTGGAGTTTAAAGGTCAAGGTCGTGTTTTTCCGCCCTCAGCACACACGCACACATGTTGGCTAAGACGATTTGAAATTAATAAAAACTTCTCTTCTCGAGAAAAAAGACATATGCTGCACTCGGGTTGGTGTTTCTCTTTATTAAGCTCTCGTGCACATTCGATAAAAATGACTCGCACTCTGATCTTGTCACCACTCACCCACACGGAGTGTGATCCCGTACTATATGCTAGTTCTGAAATTTTAGTTTCAAAGAAGTTATTTGTAAAGTTTTAGTTTAAAAGGTATAAAATAAAATAAAATTGGATACGCAACATGTGGTGAGAGAAACATTTTGAGCTTTCAATGAACCATCGCTCCATGAATCAAGGAAGAAACAGCAAAAGCTTGGTCACTCATGCTCTAGATAGATTGATGAGAATGCTCCGGTCGCTCCATCGACTTCACTCAAAATAAGTATTTTTGACGAAATTTTTGAAAATCAGATCTGATTCATGAAAATCCGTTTAAGATTGTACAATGAAACAAAAGACTAAATAAAATGTCATCATCACTACATTATTCACAAACTTCATATTCTAGAGAAGTTTAGTGGCAACAAAGATTCGTTACCATAAGATTGTTATTTTATATACGAATCAGTCATTTCACTTTTTTTTGAGAACGTGCGTAGCACGTTTTTCATTAAGAAGAAAGAGAATGTTAAAGTTAATGTTTACAGAGACATTACAAACCGCTGCAAAGAGCAAGAAATGCAGAGAGAGAACTAAACTCTAAGAAGGGTGTGTAAGCCGGGGAAGCCCGCCCTAGCCCACACCCTGGCCTCCTCCATAATCAATGGGGCTAAGGCCACCGGCATCAGTGCAGCCCGATCATGCCCCCTCCTATTGCGCTCCTTCCAAAGCGACCAAGCGACCAACCATGCAAGTGAGTCGAATCCTTTGCGCCTCTCCTTCGACACTCTTTTCCGTGCACCCACCCACCACTCCGCGAATGGGCCGTCATGTTGAGGCGTAAGAATTTGGAGATTCACCTGTCGGGGCACTAAAAGCCAATACTGTCGGCTTTGGACACAACCGATGAGGAGATGATTCAGGGTCTCACTGTGCTGTGCACAAAGTGCACATTCATCCCGTTCGCGAAGGCCATGACGCCGTAGACGGTTTGAGGTCCAACAACGACCATGCAAGACCAGCCAACCAAAGAAGCGGCATCTCATCGGTGCTTGGGTCTTCCAAAGCTGCTTTGCTCCAGCAAGGTAGTGCGACCAAAGAAAAATGCCCGATAAATATTTCACTTTTAAGTTGTGCAATGAATTTACATCGTTGTAAGGCTAATTGTTGGTTGAGGATTACAATATTTGAATCTGTTGATACATATATAGAAATGGATGGAGTACAAGATATATAATTGCATCCCTAACGATCTATCGTCAATTTCAACGAACTGTAAGCAAATCGTAGCACATCTGACATAATTCTAACACCCTCGCTCTGAAGGTCGATCATATAATTGCAGTTGAAGTCTAATCCCCGATAGAGTAAAATTAACATAGCCATGGACATACATCGTGGAACGTATCGGTACGGTGGACGTGTGGTCAATAGAATATATATGCAGAGACAACTTTATTAGAAATCAACTTATTAATGCCGGCGATATAGCGGACGGCAAACTCAGATCACCTGATCGAAACACATGACTAGGCAGGCCCTGTATACGTAACAGTAACAACTCCAAACAAGTAAAAAAAATATGATCCGACCACACACAAAATGAAGTCAAGTAATGACGACGATATGATCCTGCTGCAAACGCCTCCAAATCTTACGATCCCCAGCCGGCGCGCCGCCCTAGAAGGCGAGCACCGACGCGACGACGGCGGCGGCCACCGCGCCGCCGACCGTGTAGCTCACCACCGGAGCGGAGGATGGGGCCGGCGCCGGCGCCGCGGCGTCGAGGACGTCGATGACGAGCTTCATGCCGTTGAGGCAGTGGTTGGGCTTGGTGCAGAAGAACCACATCTTGCCGGCCTTGTCGAGGCGGATGGTGTCATTGCCGGTGTCCCACGACTTGAGCGAGTTGGCCTTGAGGTTGCACGCCGCGAAGTCGTCCTTGTTGTCCACCTGGGCCACCGTTACTGAGGGTGTCGCCGACTATGAACATCTTGCCGTCGGCCCAGCCGGTCTGGTTGAACTGGCCCCTCCAGCCTTTGTCTTCGCCGACCATCCATTCGGTGCCGGAGGCCACCGACGCGAGGCAGGCGGCGGCGACGACGACGGCCAAGAGCAGCACCCGCTGGCAAGCCATTACTGCCACTTCAAACAGGTTTTCCCTGCTGATGCTTGATCTAGCTTGTTAGCTGTAGGCTGCTGCGTGTGCTGCTGCTGTGGCTTGGCAAGCAGGAGCGACACTCGTGCCTATTTATACAGAAGGTAGAGATCAAGCCTTGACTAGGTAACACAGGACTGGATCGATCGGACGAGTCCTCGTTGAGATCGAGATCGAGTTCAGTGGTCTGTGAGGTTGGCATTGGAGCCAGCTGGGGGCGCAGCGTGGAGCCAGGGATCAGCTGGCCGAAGGCGGCATTGGCCGTCTGAAATCGAGAAAGCGCCAAATGGAAGTGCCACTGCTTCGATCCATCTCACGCTGATAGACGAGAGGCGATCGAGCTGAGGTCTGTCTGCATCGGTGTTGTCAGCGAAACTAAGGCGCCGGCGCTGCGACAGGGCAAGCGACAACGTGTGGGCACTGGCGCATCGGTGTTTCCACGGCCGATTTTCGTCGCGCGCGCCCCGGGTTTTATTTGAGATTTATGATTTCCTAGCGACGATGACAGCTTTGTTCCTGCCTGCTGATGCAGTGATGCTATTATATCGGCCCGGTCGGCCTTGTCGCGTCAGGGCCGGCCGGCCCTAGCCCGGCACTAGTCCGATCTGGTCCGACCCGACGTGATCCGGTACTATGCAGGCCCTATAGGTTTTCGTGCCGGTCCGACCCGGGCTGTCATGACAACCTGCCAGCCTAGGCCCGACACGCTAGCTGTTTTTCGTGTCGGGTCGGTACGGCGGCTCGACTGACCCATCAGGCTATGGCCGGCCCAGCGTGTCATGACGACGGTAGCGCGGCCTCGACGCCCACAGCGGCAGCACACGACTGGTACAAGGGGCCGCTACGGCGGGCCACGACGGATGTTGGCGCAGCCGAGATAGGGGCCTGGCGCGACAGGAATGGAATGGCACCCTCATGGCGGCAGTCATTGGGCGAGCGGAGGCCAGCGCGCGAAGAACGGAGGCCGGCGCGCGAGGAGCGCAGTGGTGCGCAGGAGGGTGGGTGGCAGCTCGTGAGGGCAGAGGAGGAATTTAGGGGTAGGGTTTGGAGCTTGCTTGTTAATTGAGCCGTCATCGTGCGTGCCTGGGCCGGTACTAGGGCAAAATCAGTAGCCCAGGCACTGCCCGATGCATAGTGCCGGGCCGGTCCAGGCACTATTGCCGCCCGGCCAGACCGTTTTCGGGCTGTGCTTTTATGGGCCATGCTTCACGCCACCTAATGGGCCTGGCCTATTTAGATTTCTATAAGGGAGAGAGGCACGTCGAGAGGGGGCCGGAAATACACGTCGTGGGCAGCCTAAAACATTTTGGGCTTCCGTTGTACCGTCAGCCCATGAAGCAAGGCACGGGCGCACAGCCTCCTCCGCCGGCATCTATCTTGCCCGTGCAAACTTTTTTATTTTGGTGCCCATCCTTGCTTCTGGATTATTATTGTGTCCATTAGAGCAACTACTGTAATAACTTACAAATCAGACCTTTCCATTCTAATTAGGGCTACCTCTATTTTCTAAGACATCAAAACTTTTTTTTAACTTCGACAATAGACCTTATAAATAGAGAGCTTCCTATAGACCCCTTGAAATAGAAGGCGGATGGGTGGATTTACAGGCCTCCACCAAAATACAGGGCCAAGTAGAGGGCATGTTAGAGTGCGGTTTTTTTTTTGACTTAGCCTTTAAACTTGGAATTGGGACAAAGTGTCTGCTAAAGTTGCTCTTAGTGTTTCAAATTAAACTTAATTTATGTGGAAATTAAAGATTCTACAAAACACAATGTATATGCAAATATAATCTGATCGTTAGATATAATCAATCATAGTGACATCATTTTTGTGTTAATATTGCAGACAAACTTGAATAAAAATGTGTCATTAACGAGCGTCAACACATGATCAACCTCGAAAAACACAGAGAGAAACAATTATGCTGAGTTGAAGGTCGTGGCTAGGAACGACATGCATGTGAGGCGTGAAATGGAACCTCTTGACATGACTTGTCTATAGGAGAAGCAAGTTGAATTAGCCACTCTTGTTTTTTTTTAAAACTTTATAACCTTCTTTATTCATTATCCTGGTTGAGGATACCACAATTTTTGTGAACAATTTGGATTTTTTATACTTAAAAAATAATACCGGTTAAATACTGGATACATTTAGAAAATACGAGCACGAGAGTCGGGGACTCAAACTCCGATGACTAGATTCTAGCGTAAGAAATCTTACTTAATTCACAAAGTACAATCAAGTTATATAGTATTCATAGTGTGCTATATATCCTCTCTCGAAACTCAGGTATTATTACTGCTTGGTCCAATGGTCGACTAACAATATAACAAAATGAATATGGCATGCAATCAAACTTTATAAACCTATATATGCATGTGTTTACAATATATATAGGACGCGTTTTATCTACACGCGCGTGTAGCTACTCCCACCATTAGTATACCATCGTACGTATGTCCGCATACTCATTTATCATTTTGAGTATGTTCGTATACTAATTCTAAGATACTTCAAAAGCGATTTACACGAAAAAATTCCAAAATCAACCCTATTTTTTAATATATTTTGATTTATACCTTTATAATACTATATAAAATAGTATGTCCATATACTCGATGTATGCTTACATACCCAAGGTATATATCATCCCAGATGGTCTAGTATCATCGCATACTACGTATATATACTCTTCGTTGGATCAGATTCATCGTGTATCATGAGATACACAGGTGGGAGTAGCTACACGCGCGTGTAGAATGCATTTTTCCATATATATATATATATATATATATGTTGCAACATGAAATTACAAACCAAAAGGCAGATGAATTACAAAATGAAGATTTCAGACAAACAGGACTCAATAGACCGGCCCGCTTTGCTTGTTTTTTTGGGCACAAGCACATGCATAAACCACTCCACATTTACCCGTACACACAGATCGAGACGAGTCGACGACACACGAGCATACTTACATATATAGTTTCATACACATGCATCATATCATCGATGCGCGCGGCATCCTGGATATATTCATGGTCCGGCGTATAGGTGCGCCGGCAGCCTGGGCTCCGCGACGGCTTGGAGCGGGACCTTGCGCGGCATGGAGAGCCCGAACTTCTCCTCCATGGTGAGCTCCTCCCTGGCCACGCCGTGGGGGAGCCTCCACGCGAAGCCGTGCAGCAGGTTGGCCAGGAGCACCTGCACCATCTTGAGCCCGAGCGAGATGCCTGGGCACATCCGGCGGCCGGACCCGAACGGCAGCAGCTCGAAGTCATGGCCCTTGACGTCGACGCTGCTCCCGGTGAAGCGCTCCGGGCGGAACTCGCCGGCGTCGTGCCCCCACACGGCGGGGTCGCGGCCGATGGCCCAGACGTTGACAAAGATCGACGAGGGTGCCGGCCTGGATGTCGTAGCCGCCCTGCAGGCCGGGAGACGTCCTCGCGGCACAGCCGGGGAGCCAGCAGCGGCGACACCGGGTGCAGCCGCATGGTCTCCTTGACGACGGCTTCCATGTACGGGAGGCTCGGGATGTACCCTTCCGTGACATGGCGCTCGCCGCCGGTGACGCGGTCCAGCTCCTCCGTGGCTTTGGCGAGGACGTCGGGGTTTTTGAGGAGCTCCGACATGGCCCACTCCACCGTCACCGACGTCGTGTCCGGCAAGCCCACGAGGAGGTTCTGCGTGCATGCAAGCGCGTGTATTAATTAGATATAGAACGTACATGCTCCAATCCGTGAAGAAACCTCCTCCTCCTCCTCTCTGTTTTTTTTACCAGCGTGAATGCCTTAACGCCATCTCGCTGGATGGGGACCTCGAGGTTGGGGTCGTCGGCAAGCTCCAGCAGCAGGTCGACCATGTCCGTGGCAACGAAGTTCTCGCCTTCACGCCGGCGCCGCTCATCGTGCTCGTCCAGGACGCGCTCCAGGAACCGATCGAACATCTCCCTGAGCCTCTTCATCCTCCTGACGCACCCATGGAGGTCTAGCCAGCTGAACCACGGGATCACGTCCCCGACGTTGGCGAACGGCGCGGACAGGAGGAAGAACTCCTCGACCATCCACTTGAACTCCTCGGGCGTCGTCGTCGGCGGCGGCCCAGCGCCGCCGCCGTGGACGAACTTGTTGCCCAGCACCATGAGCGTGATCACGTTGATGTTCGCCGCGAACAGGTGGTCCATGAGCTTCACGGCCGCGCGGCGGCGCCCCGGCGCGTGGTCGTACAGGCCGCGCAGCATGGCGTGCACCTCGCCGGCGCGGACGTGCTCCGTCGACCTCAGCCGCGCCGCGCTGAGGAGCTCGGCCTTCCACAGCCTGCGCGCCTGGCGCCAGTAGGCGCCGTAGGGGGACCACAGCATGTCGGAGTAGCCGTAGCCGGTGTACCTGCCGGAGGCCGTCCTGGGGCGGTCGATGAAGGCCAGGTCGTGGGTCCTGAGGATTTGCCTGGCCATGTCGGCGGACGCGGCGACGACGGCGGGCATGGAGCCGAGGCGGAGGGACATGAGCGGGCCGTGCCGCTTGGAGAGCTCGTGGATGGAGCGGTGTGGGAGAGGGCCGATCAGGTTCAGGTTGCCGATCACCGGCCATGAGCGAGGGCCCGGTGGGAGGTTGTACTTCCGGGAGTGGCGGCGGCGGCGGCGGTGGTGGAGAATGGATGCGAGGAAGAGAGCGGTGGCGAGCAACACGGCGAGGAAGGATGCTCTGGATGACTGTAGTAGCAGCAGCAGCTCCATTGTTAATGGAACTTTGGATGGATGGGCAAGCTGCCAACAACTTTCGATGAACTCTTGCATCGTGGAGTGTAACCCACAAGCCACAAGGATCTCAAAGCATCGCCGAGATAAAACCGACACCATACCTGCCAACAACTTAACGGCCTTGCTTTGTATTCGAAATGACAGGCTGCAACTTGTATGAATCCGATCCTAACAGTGTCGAACCTGGTGCTGATTGGTCAGTACCGATAATCCGTCTATTTATATTAATACAATAGTATTAAAAGGAGCCTCAACGTTCGTCGAGAGCGTAAAAAAACTTTCACGTTAATCTAAAAAATAGAAGAATATACACCATCGGTCTAGATTAATCCAAAGAGTATATATAAAATAAAAAAACAAAAGAATATAAACCATTGAATTTTATGAAGATCCAACGGCTTAGATTAATCCAATGAGCATATATCAAATATGATTTAAGATATTATGTTATTACATGAAAAAGAAAAATATACATATAATAAAATATAAAAAGGAAAATAATATACGAGTAATAAGATATACAAATTTTATTTCTCATATTGTAACACGGAGCGGGACCTTGCGCGCCACGGACAGCCCAAACTTCTCCTCCATGCTCAAGTCCTCCCAGCTGGCCACGCCGTCGGGGAGCCTCCACGCGAAGCCGTGGAGCAGGTTGGCCAGGAGCACCTGCACCATCTTGAGCCCGAGCGATACGCCGGGGCACATCCGGCGGCCGGACCCGAACGGCAGCAGCTCGAAGTCGCCGCCCTTCACGTCGACGCCGCCGCCCCCGGCGGCGAAGCGCTCCGGCCGGAACTCGCCGGCGTCGTGCCCCCACACGGCGGGGTCGCGGCCGATGGCCCAGACGTTGACGAACACGAGCGTGCCCGCCGGGACGTCGTAGCTGCCCGTGGACGCGTCCTCCCGGGACAGCCGCGGCGCCAGCAGGGGCGTCACCGGGTGCAGGCGGAAGGTCTCCTTCACGACGGCCTCCAGGTACGGGAGCTTGGGGATGTCCTGCTCCGTGACGAGGCGGCCGTGGCCGATGACGCTGTCCAGCTCCTCGGTGGCCTTGGCCATGACCTTGGGGTTCCTCAGGAGCTCCGACATGGCCCACTCGGTGGCCACCGCCGAGGTGTCCGTGCCGCCGGCGATGAGGTCCTGGATGCATATGTGCGAGTCATTATTAGTAATAGCGCTAGGCGTCGAGAGGAGAACAGCAAGAACGAAAATTTGTGCCACAGTGATTTGCGATGTACATACTCAACCAATTATTGTCTCTAGCTACGTATACCAATGTAGATGTACTCATGCTAACTAAAAAGATTTGTAATTTCTCTGAGCTGGAATCCCAGTCTCACTCCAAAATGACATGTACGTCCATCTTGAGCCGAAACTGCCTACACCAGTCATTTCGTTGTCCTCGTTTAACATGGACAATTGTCGTTCTCACTCGTATGTATAGTGCGGTTCTTCGTCGTTCACCTTTCAAAATTGTTTGTGATGTTCAGAACACCGCAATCGGTAGTGGTGGTTGCTATCAGAGATTGTGGTCGTTCCGGAATTGTCAACCCGTCTACGTCTAGAAAATTCAAAGAATATACACTGTGGCCAACTAAAGTGGTAAGAAAGTGGAAGTGCTGATTGTTCTAAAAACCACATTGTAATATTCTGAATGGCACGTTATACGGTTATACCTGCATCGTCATCTGCCTATACGATTTTCATTCCAATGGACACGTACAACAACAGTCATTGTATATAGAGAACAAAACTAAACTTGTTCTCGATCAGAAATTCTGTATCCGACACTAGCTTACGATGTCAAGAACCACTGTAACACGTTGTTAATTAAGTGTAAGAGGATATACTATTCTTGACTGGAGTAAATCGTTTTCAATCATACTAAAAATGGATTAGGAGTCTTACCAGAGCGACTCCCTTGATCCTATCCCTCCCGATGGGGACCTCGAGGCTGGGGTCATCAGCGTGCTCCAGCAGCAGGTCCACCATGTCCGTGGCAACGAACTCCTCGCCCTCCCGCCGCCGCCGCTCCATGTGCTCGTCCACCACGAACTCCAGGAACCTGTCGAACATCTTGCCCAGCCTCTTCATCCTCGCCGCCGTCGCCGGCGACGTACTTCCTGCCCAGCGCCATGCGCGAGATCACGTTCAGGCTCAGCATCAGCAGGTGCTCCTTGACGAGCACCGCCACGGGGTTGCCGGACGAGAGCCCGTGGAGGCTGCGCAGCATGGCGCGCATCTCCTCAGCGCGGACGTGCTCCTGCGACCTGAGCTGCCTGGCGCTGAAGAGCTTGGTCTGAAACAGCTTGCGCGCCTGGCGCCAGTAGGCGCCGTAGGGGGACCAGACGATGTCGGAGAAGTTGTAGGCGGTGTGCCTGCCTGCCGCCATGTCGGGGCGGTCGATGAACGTGGCGTCGTGGGTCTTGAGGATGAACCTGGCCGCGTCCACGGACGAGCCCACGACGACGGGGACGGAGCCGAAGCGGAGGGACATGAGCGGCGGGGCGCCGTGCCGCGCCGAGAGCTCGTGGAGGGAGCGGTGCGGGAGCGAGCCGATCAGGTGGAGGTTGCCGATCACCGGCCATGGCCGGGGGCCCGGTGGGAGGTTGTACTTGTTGCGGGTGGTGATGCAGGTGCTGCGCCGGCGGAAGACGACGGTGAAGAGGAGGAGCGCGGTGGCCAGCGCGGCGGCGAGGGAAGAAGAAGAGGCCCATGGAGGTAGTAGC
>OAMR01000147.1:222734-263567 GCA_900205405.1 Echinochloa crus-galli
GTGTTTATCGAATCTCGGGATTTAGCCGGGAACAGGGATTGGGTTTTTGATTCTCTGGGAGCTCGGCGGAAAAGATTTTGAAAAGTTTTTTACCGGGTGTGTTTTTAGGTGATTTATCCGAGAGACTAAAACACGGGCGTTACAGAACCTTGGTTCTTTGCTTCTGGAACTTGGCCGCACCACAATGCTGCTGCGCATAAATCCTGCATCTGTAAGTTTTTGAGACAATCGCGTTGACCCCATTTCCGCTTGGAAATTATGTTCTGTTGTATTGATTTATTTTACCCTTTCAGTCTGAAGCTGTTGTAAACTCTGGACCAGCTCTTTATATATCCCCATCAGGGCCAAATCCTCTTATGGTTCAAGTGAGTTATTAAAAATTTTAATTTTAGCATTCACTATTATCCCCCTTTTCATTTTTGCCTGTGTGCTAACTTATTTTGTTCAGCCTGTTCCATTTTTTCCAGGCAGGTCTGTCCAAATGGGTACGCTATTTTCTAGTCTTGGTCCGCAAGGGTCTGTTCTACATCCAAGAGATGTTGATATCCATGTCCGTACAAGTGAGTAATGATATTATCATATGTTACCTAAATTTTCCTCTTGGGATGCCATCCTCTTGCAGCATTCATCACATTTCTTTTGCTAAATTTACATAAAAATTGGTCACATCGCGTCTTATTCTAAGTATGGCAAACTTTTTTATATCACTGAACTGTCCCTTTTTTAAGACCAGTGTCAATCAGAGTCGTGAGTTTTGGATTCAGTGTTTAGAATATTAAACAAATATAAATATTTCCACCTATAGGTTGGGGTGAATCTTCATCTAGACCGCCAGCCATGTCAATGACATGTAGGACCAACCCCACATGTCACTGACTAGCTTGGGTGGTATGTATGAATAGTGCCCCTCAAGGGGGCGATATGGTTGAAAATTCCCCAAATAAACAAATACAAGAATAGTGGGTCTGCCAATAGAAAGTTTGGATGTTACAATTGCTAGCAGATGGTTGAAATCAGTGGAGATGCCTGGTTTTTTAATAGTGGATCTTGGATGATTTCAATATGAGGTCTTCTCTGGCCTACCGTAACATTTTCGTGTGTTCCCCCTAAAGAAGGGTTAAGTTGGGTTTTCTGTGGAAGTTATTTAGATTTCACAAGTAACAGCTAACATGCTTGAAATTTTCATGGGGCTAGTTATACCAAACTTGATTTATCTTGATATTGAGTGCACATTTATCCTGTTGTTTTGGTTATGGGCTTATGTCAGTTGTTAAACTTGTCGCCAGGTGGGTCCGCACCTGTAGCCAGTACTAACCCAAGTGAGCCGGCTGGTGCACAAGCACAGCAACATGTGAATAGGACAGGAGATGCTTCGCATGCAAATATTGGTGAAGCATCTGCAGGTGGCACTCCTTTTTCTGTTGAGTCTGGAGTTAGACTATTGCCACTTAGAACAGTGGTTGCCATGCCTGCTGGTATCAGTCGTGCTCCATCAGGGTCTTCCAGTGGAGGTCTTGGTATTATCTATCCACTGATCACCAGAGTTCGACAAAGAGCAAGCACTAATGGTAGTGATGAACGAAATGGTCAATCTCCAAATGAACCTGCTCGTAGTAGCACCCATCCTAATGAACAATCGATTCCCCAGTCATCTCAAGCTCATGAAGCAGGTGAGTTTTCCTCACTTCCTTTTTCTACCTTGTTTAATGTGTTGCATTCATTCTTAATGTGTTGCATTCATTCAATAAACCAACTGGGGGCACAGTAGGGTTGGACAGGCCCTGGTTAAGTCAAGCTGATACTGAATCTGATCTGGCAGTGATTTGTTTATTTAGCAGACTAATCAGATTAAGATATGTTTTAGATTTTCTTTTGAAAGAAACTTTCAGCACTTGATGACTCAAGTCAAATTGCTGGCAGCCATTGCATAGACAATCTGGAACATGATCCTGCTGTAGCATGGGATCATTTACAATGAGCTTCCATCTATGGCAGCTAAGGTGTCTGACTGTCTGCTACAGAATTACAAATGCGAGGAACAGACGAACAGGAGAGAAATCAGCAACTAGGTCCCATTTTGGACGCATGATACCTACATGTCCAATTTAATATTATCCCAGTACTGAAGCGATGTGCTGTGCTGAGGCAGTGCCATAGTCTTTATGTTATTCTGTCTTTTTTGTTTTTAAAATTCGAATAACTTGTATACTAAATGTGTTGATTAGACTTAAACACTACATATCTTTTTCTGACTCCTAAGCTGATAAATTAATGGGTGGTATAATGAAAACAATATCCAATTACGCAATCTGATTGCACACATGCTTCTACATTAGTATGCGCTACCTTTTCTTGGCCATACTTTGTTTCCTAGATGCTTTTCTCGATAAATATCATGGTATTATTGAACTATTCTTCATTGTGGTGTTTGATATATGTGGTTCACTTGCTGATCTTTTGGTCTCCCAAAAGAAACTAGAGGCTTTTGTAGATCATCAATTGGTTTCTTTTACAGGTATTCTGGGATCTCCAACTGATGTCGGTGTGGGAAATGGCTCTGAGTCCTCACCCGGGCAGCAGAATGGCCTGGTCACTCTTTCTCAGATAATGGACTTTCTTGGATCAATGCTCCCTGGAGAAAATCTTCGAGGAAATAGCCCGAGTCAGCAAGCACCAATGGCTTCCGCTGAGCAGGGAGATGGTAGAAATCGTGCAACACCACAAGTGTCAGGAGCCAGTGAGGAGGCACTACGCTTTGCTAGCTGTCCAAACATTTCTAGGTGCATTTTAATTCTAATTAGTAAATTTTAGAAATATTTTAATGTGCATATAAGATTCTTGATTAAATAGTCTTATGCCCTTACTCATTTGGATAAGGTGGCCTTTTATTTGGGTTCCTAAAAATACCTTAAATTAGCACAAGAACTGTTGAGGAACTTCTAATAAAGGCATCTGCTTATAAATCAGAAACAGTTTTGAAAGTTCAATTATAACTTTGTAGCTAGTTGTTTTTACCCGGGTAAGTAGCTTGACTGTGGTTGTTCGAAGGGATAGCTCTGATAATTTTATGTGCGGGTTCTGGATATGTTTGTGACATGGCCTTGCGTCTCACTGAACGCTAGATTTATGCAGTAGAGCTACCTCTTAACCTCAGCTAAGTTATTATGAGTCTTAACATGCTGCAGCGACTATGGGTTTTAACATGTTAGCTTCTTTGCCCTAACGCCATATATTTTGCTGGAGAGTAATGAAATATATTTGTATCTGCAACTTTGATATTAGAGGTCGCATGTCATATTTTGCAAATATTCTTTTATATCGTTTTTTGTTTGTCAATGCCTGCCACATTTTTATCTGTTCTCCCATTTACAGGTGCCGGTTCCTCTGTTAAAGGAAAAAATTGCAACTGTAACTGGAATATTGTCTGAGCAGCAACGCTTGATTTGCCGCGGGAGAGTCTTAAAGGATGATGAAGTCCTGTCTGCTTATCGTATCCTTATCTACTTAACCTTGCATTCTTTATTCTACTTTTTCTGTTTGACCTGTGAGATTTGTTTACTCCATCTACATCTGTTTTGCATGTACCTAATTTGTGCTGTGAGTCGTACATTGAGCGTAGGATCCATTTTTAGTTACTATGAGGAGTTTACTCATGTCATTTATCCTATACATTGCTTTTTCCTTAATGGCATTTCTAGATGTTGAAGATGGTCATACATTACATCTTGTTGTTAGACAACCAGGCCAGTCAGCTATATCAGGAAATGCAGGAACTGAAGGTTTGTAAACTTAAAGAATTGTAAATTTTGTGTGGACTTTTGTTAACCAGTTAAAATTTATCTAATTGAGAAAAAACATTTTTTTTAAAAGTTTTTTGAAGTTCTTGAAAATTGCTTTCAAAGATTTCCAATATCTGTGGAGGTATTATTCCCGCTATACAGCTAACCTATTGAATCATGTTGTTACCATGTTTTGCTGACACCATCAGGCTCTTCACTGTCTCTATGTTGTTTTGTTCACATGCTATAATGTTGTTTTGGTGGGCTTACATCCTTTGACAAGTGTGGTGGTTGTCATGATAGTGTTCTGGTGTCCCACAAGAATCGTCTGACCGCAGCTTTTGCCACAAACGTTTTAGATTTTGTGTTCCCGAAGTACTACTACCGTGTCTGTTTTCTTCTAGGAACACACAATTTAACAAATGTGTCATGCACTATTAGTGCTGGCTTCAACTTTATATAATAGGTCTGCTGTTGTAGTCATGCTTATTTATTTACTTCTCCAGAATATAAAACAAATCTAACTTCACCAAGTACAGGCCCATTAAGTCGATATAGTAGTATTACCTCTAAATGTTATCGGTGATGTACGCAGTACGCTAATTTCATCTTTTGTGTTTTGGATCCTCCATCTCTATTATGTTTTAGTCTATTGACTTGATATTTCTTCAGGTATAGTCAAGCATGTGCTAGCCTTGTGATATATGGCAACTCATACACTCTCAGCCACAGCTTCACTTTGGAGCTAAACTAAATTATTCACTATTCAAAGGACTTGTCTCTGTAATCTTTGTTGGATTCCTTTAGATAATGCTGTAGCCTGTGACATGTCTGGACCTGTCTCTTATACACATCTAGATGTGTATAAGAGACAGGATATTCGGTGATAACTACCTCTAAGAAATAGTTTGCGCCACCAAGTTTTCAAAGCCACTCTCTAGCTACTCTCTCCCTAACGCGTGTCTTCTGGACATCCTGATATCGTCGTACCTAACGGGATGAAATCGCACCTTCCTGTCGTCGCCGGTGTCATCACCAACAGACGACCGAGCACCGCAGGCGTCGATCTCCTCCCTTCCAAGTGCCGGACGATCTGCTCCATGCACTCCCACACGCATAGCAACCGTCAGAAACCGCTGACCCTGAGTCCCTGAGCACCACCGCAGATTCAATTAATTACAGAGGCGTTCTCACGGTACCCGGCTCATTCGCGGCTGCAGCTATAGCTGCAGAATATTTTTTTTGAAAAGGGAATATATTTCAATATTCCAGCCTCTCCATAGAACTATGCATATAGCTGTTTCTTATTACAGCCGGTAACGAAAAAGGAGCTGAAAATAGAAGGTTCTGTCTCAGGACCAAACTCGAACTAAACAAAAGCAATTCTATTGCTAAAAGGCCATCCATTATGGGCAAAGATCTCTTGAATCCATATTGGCTTCTTACTGGTTGGCCTTGTTGATTGGGGAGCGAGACCAGCAGCAGGAGAAGAACTGACGAATCACTGGTGTTGGCGATGCCGAAATGGACCCTGCAAATGTCCACCGGCGGAATCCAAGAGGGGTGCCCAGCAGAGGGGTCTTGGGAGCTGTGATTGTGGTGTGGCAGGTCGGCGATTTGATATACGATCTCTGGGGCGTTCGCCATGGGCGCCCATGTCTGTGGTGCTGGTGCAAAGAGCGTGTTTAGAATCAGCGGGATGATCAGAACCGTGGTCGTCGAAGTTGCCTGCGACGGCATCACGAATTCAGCGGAGAGCGGCAGGATATAGAGATCGAGGAGGAAGGAATGGACGATCTAGCACGGCAGGGTGTGGAACCAAGAGAATACAGCACCGAGTTTACTTAGATGAAGATGCAAGATGCGGCGTGAGCAGTGAGCAGATTTTTTTCCAATTCCCTGCCACTGAAGTCGATGGATAGTGAAGGCCTAGCAAACAGCTGAAATATCCACACCAGTCCCCATCGGCCATTTTTTTTAGGTCCATGGGGGAGCATCCTCACATGAACTTCATTTCAAGGGCTTTGGCGGTTTACATGGGGGGGGGGGAAAAAACATTTTTTTTAAAAGTTTTTTGAAGTTCTTGAAAATTGCTTTCAAAGATTTCCAATATCTGTGGAGGTATTATTCCCGCTATACAGCTAACCTATTGAATCATGTTGTTACCATGTTTTGCTGACACCATCAGGCTCTTCACTGTCTCTATGTTGTTTTGTTCACATGCTATAATGTTGTTTTGGTGGGCTTACATCCTTTGACAAGTGTGGTGGTTGTCATGATAGTGTTCTGGTGTCCCACAAGAATCGTCTGACCGCAGCTTTTGCCACAAACGTTTTAGATTTTGTGTTCCCGAAGTACTACTACCGTGTCTGCTTTCTTCTAGGAACACACAATTTAACAAATGTGTCATGTACTATTAGTGCTGCCTTCAACTTTATATAATAGGTCTGCTGTTGTAGTCATGCTTATTTATTTACTTCTCCAGAATATAAAACAAATCTAACTTCACCAAGTACAGGCCCATTAAGTCGATATAGTAGTATTACCTCTAAATGTTATCGGTGATGTACGCAGTACGCTAATTTCATCTTTTGTGTTTTGGATCCTCCATCTCTATTATGTTTTAGTCTATTGACTTGATATTTCTTCAGGTATAGTCAAGCATGTGCTAGCCTTGTGCTATATGGCAACTAATACACTCAGCCACAGCTTCACTTTGGAGCTAAACTAAATTATTCACTGTTCAAAGGACTTGTCTCTGTAACCTTTGTTGGATTCCTTCAGATAATGTTGTAGTCTGTGACATGTCTGGACTGAGCATTTCTAACATAATTATTAGTGTTACATTTCCAAGTTGCATCTTAGGACTATTCCATGTTCCCTTCTGGGTACTAACTTGTATGCATTGTAAATTGTTCAAATTACACAGCTAACACATCAAATTCTGGCCGTCGTCGTGGTCCCACAGTGGCAAGAAGTGTTGTACTTGAGGCTGTTAATGTGGATCCTGGGAGCAGTGAACTCCCAGCTTTCATTGCCCAGGTGATAGTAATCTCCTACATGCATTGAGACATTCTATCCTGCCCTCCTTTTGCTGAAGAACCTACAAGTTTGACTGACATATAGCTTAATAATATTCAAATTTGTCTTATTCTTTTTTATAGATTCTCCAGGGCGTGCTTGGATCAATCAGCGCACAATCTTCAGTAATCCAGTGATCTTAAATTAATTTAAATTATTTAGATGGAAACTAAAGTACCTTATTTGAAAATAACTTCTCTGACGCTAGGGTGCACCAGTGTCTTCTGACACCAGACCTTCAGAACCTACACAATCTTCCATCCCAAATACTGTAAGGGTTGAACTTGACCAACAACAGCTTTTCCAGTCTGAACCAGCACATGGGCCATCACAACCAAATGTAAATATTCATTTGATCGATGTCACATGTTCACCTTTATTCTAAAATATCAGGATATATTTAGCTCATATTCCTTTGTTGTAGGTCATCCCTGATGCCTTGACAACTATGTCTCAGTACATTGACTTTATGAGGGACTCATTTAGGAGCGAAGGCTTTAATCATAATGGTCTGACTTTGTTCTTCTGTGAGCTACATCCCTTGTGTAGTCCAGTGAAGATTTAAGATTTACCACCATTTCTATTTTTCTACAGGACAAACAGAGGTTAATGTGGAAAACAGAACCGCAGGAAGTACTAGTGTTGGTGTTACTCAAAATCAGGAAAGCCACCCTGAATCAGCTTCTACACTTGGGCTTCATACTGCATCATTGCTAGCTGAAACCATGCACTCTACTAGGCAAATTGTTGTTGAACAGGCTGGTGCCTTGCTATCTGTAAGTAACATCTTTCAAACTCTTGCTGGCACCAGTTAACTATTTGATGCTTAGTTTAATGTCTTCTGGTTATTGCTATAGAGTTCATTGCATCTATTTAGTTCTCTGCTTATTCATTCTTGTCATTTTCAATTCAACATCACTGAATTGTAAAGCTTGAAGTTAATACTTTGTTAAATCAATCCAGCAACTCTCAGCTCAATTGGGAGATCTTCAGAATGTAACTGATCCTGCTATGCGAAGGGACCTTCAAAGTAGTGCATTTCGCTTCGGTTCTCTCCTTCAGAACCTTGGTTCTTTGCTTCTGGAACTTGGCCGCACCACAATGCTGCTGCGCATAAATCCTGCATCCGTAAGTTTTTGAGACAATCGTGTTGACCCCATTTCCGCTTGGAAATTATGTTCTGTTGTATTTATTTATTTTACCCTTTCAGTCTGAAGCTGTTGTAAACTCTGGACCAGCTCTTTATATATCCCCATCAGGGCCAAATCCCCTTATGGTTCAAGTGAGTTATTAAAATTTTTAATTCTAGCATTCACTATTATCCCCCTTTTCATTTTTGCCTGTGTGCTAACTTATTTTGTTCAGCCTGTTCCATTTTTTCCAGGCAGGTCTGTCCAAATGGGTACGCTATTTTCTAGTCTTGGTCCGCAAGGGTCTGTTCTACATCCAAGAGATGTTGATATCCATGTCCGTACAAGTGAGTAATGATATTATCATATGTTACCTAAATTTTTCTCTTGGGATGCCATCATCTTGCAGCATTCATCACATTTCTTTTGCTAAATTTACATAAAAATTGGTCACATCGCGTCTTATTCTAAGTATGGCAAACTTTTTTATATCACTGAACTGTCCCTTTTTTAAGACCAGTGTCAATCAGAGTCGTGAGTTTTGGATTCAGTGTTTAGAATATTAAACAAATATAAATATTTCCACCTATAGGTTGGGGTGAATCTTCATCTAGACCGCCAGCCATGTCAATGACATGTAGGACCAACCCCACATGTCACTGACTAGCTTGGGTGGTATGTATGAATAGTGCCCCTCAAGGGGGCGATATGGTTGAAAATTCCCCAAATAAACAAATACAAGAATAGTGGGTCTGCCAATAGAAAGTTTGGATGTTACAATTGCTAGCAGATGGTTGAAATCAGTGGAGATGCCTGGTTTTTAATAGTGGATCTTGGGTGATTTCAATATTGAGGTCTTCTCTGGCCTACCGTAACATTTTCGTGTGTTCCCCCTAAAGAAGGGTTAAGTTGGGTTTTCTGTGGAAGTTATTTAGATTTCACAAGTAACAGCTAACATGCTTGAAATTTTTATGGGGCTAGTTATACCAAACTTGATTTATCTTGATATTGAGTGCACATTTATCCTGTTGTTTTGGTTATGGGCTTATGTCAGTTGTACTTGTCGTTTTAAATCAACTGATGATGCTTTTCCTGGTTGTTTGATCTGTGAACTTTAATGATTTATATGGGTTCGAATGGTACGCCTTAAATAGTCTTTGAGCTTTATACTCTTTATTACTGGTCTAGGTAGAGAAAAAACACCTCCTTCCATGCAACATACTATTGCTGTTTTCAGGCTATTGATCCAACCTGGGCTTATGACCTAATTGGATGAATATTCACTGCATCATAGTCTCCTCAGGGCCGCGCTTTGGCTACTTTCAGTTCTTCAGAATGACACATGGCGCATCAGTTTATATTTGCGGATTAATCATATTATCTCTGAACATTTTTTTGCAGAACTAATGAGTGATTCAAATCTGCTTGTGAGCTGTGAATCTTGCCAGTTCTTTGCTACCCAAGAGGATTCTCAAACCGGGAGTTAAGGCAAATGGTGACAGTATTGAGACAAATGGGTCAAGTTGTAGTATATAGTTGGCGTTGAGGACACTAGATGAGGCACCTATGCTTTACTTTTTTCACATCTTATAAGCTGTTATTCTTGAGTGATAACCATACATGCCGGGATCCGATCTCCAGCATGTAAGTTTAATTTATCCGGGCTGGAATTTTTTATGCAGCGAATCAAGCCTCTTCACTGGTGGTTCTTGCCGGATCATGTGGAGGACTTTTGATATCAATAATATCGCTATGAAAAATGTATGGTTAAGTTTGTATGGTTGATTGGACGTGTCGTCTTATGCTATTACACAGAATAGCTAGTTGTTTTGGTCTCGTTCATAATTCAGCGCAATGCTGTTGGAGTACACATGTTTGGATATTTCAAGTTCTGTTGCCTTGACTTGTGGGCAAACATGTGGGCGCTAGCAAGGTGAATATTCAAAGGTTCTCAAACAATCGGACTCTTGTCTACAGCAAGGTGACGAACTTCACAGTGCTGAGCTTTCTGTCGTACAAGTTGTAGTTGCAGTCCTTCAGTGATTTAACTGTCGATGTTTTAACTGCTGATGTTTAAAAATAATTATACGACAAAGATTTTCTTAATAAAAATATTATATAAAATTATTCCAACAACACATTGATTGAAGGATGCACAAAACCCAGTTAATTATTACTACAATAACACAATAACCATTGGCTTACTCGTGGAGAGAAACAATCTCAAGCCCCCTCGAAAGTGAAATTTGGAAACAACTCTGCAGTAGTGCCCTCAGTGAAACAATCACACTCGGCTCACTGCCGCAGAACCTGCGAAGATTCGCATCACCATGGCCTAAAAATTAAGGCGTTTATCTGGCACATGATCCTGCTGTAGCATGGGATCATTTGACAATGAGCTTCCATCTATGGCAGCTAAGGTGTCTGCTGCAGAATTACAAATGCGAGGAACAGACGAACAGGAGAGAAATCAGCAACTAGGTCCCATTTTGGACGCAGGATACCTGCATGTCCAATTTAATATTATCCAAGTACTGAAGCGATGTGCTGTGCTGAGGCAGTGCCGTAGTCTTTATGTTATTCTGTCTTTTTTGTTTTTAAAATTCGAATAACTTGTATACTAAATGTGTTGATTAGTACTTAAACATTACATATCTTTTTCTGACTCCTAAGCTGATAACTAATGGGTGGTATAATGAAAACAATATCCAATTACTCAATCTGATTGCACACATGCTTCTACATTAGTATGCGCTACCTTTTCTTGGCCATACTTTGTTTCCTAGATGCTTTTCTCGATAAATATCATGGTATTATTGAACTATTCTTCATTGTGGTGTTTGATATATGTGGTTCACTTGCTGATCTTTTGGTCTCCCAAAAGAAACTAGAGCCTTTTGTAGATCATCAATTGGTTTCTTTTACAGGTATTCTGGGATCTCCAACTGATGTCGGTGTGGGAAATGGCTCTGAGTCCTCACCTGGGCAGCAGAATGGCCTGGTCACTCTTTCTCAGATAATGGACTTTCTTGGATCAATGCTCCCTGGAGAAAATCTTCGAGGAAATAGCTCGAGTCAGCAAGCACCAATGGCTTCCGCTGAGCAGGGAGATGGTAGAAATCGTGCAACACCACAAGTGTCAGGAGCCAGTGAGGAGGCACTACGCTTTGCTAGCATGGTCAGACAAATTATGCCATTTATCTCTCAAGTTGAAACACAGAATCAAAGCACCCCACCAGATAGTAACAGCACACCTGCACAGGCAAGCACAGCTTCTATTTCTGCTTATTATGTTTACTAAACCATTTGATCTCTTAATTGGTCTGCAAAATCGGTACTGGATTCAGGCTGCATCTGGTAGCGCAAACAGAGCAAGGGATGGCCCAAGTGAATCTACAAGTTCTCATCAACATAACCGTGACCAAATCGATGAGCCTAATTCTAAAAGACAAAGGTGTGACACTGACTTGTCGTTTTAAATCTACTGATGATGCTTTTCCTGGTTGTTTGATCTGTGAAACTTAATGATTTATATGGGTTCGAATGGTACCCCTTAAATAGTCTTTGAGCTTTATACTCTTTATTATTACTGGTCTAAGTAGAGAAAAAACACCTCCTTCCATGCAACATACTATTGCAGTTATCGGGCTATTGATCCAACAGCTTTGACCTAATTGGATGAATATTGCACTGCATCATAGTCTCCTCAGGGCTGCGCTTTGGCTGCTTTCAGTTCTTCAGAATGACACATGGCGCATCAGTTTATATTTGCGGATTAATCATATTATCTCTGAACATTTTTTTTGCAGAACTAATGAGTGATTCCAATCTGCTTGTGAGCTGTGAATCTTGCCAGTTCTTTGCTACCCAAGAGGATTCTCAAACCGGGAGTTAAGACAAATGGTGACAGTATGAGACAAATGGGTCTAGTTGTAGTATATAGTTGGCGTTGAGGACACTAGATGAGGCACCTTTGCTTTATATTTTTTCACATATTCTTGAGTGATAACCATACATGCCGGGAGCCGATCTCCAGTATGTAAGTTTAATTTATCCGGGCTGGAATTATATATGCAGCGAATCAAGCCTCTTCTCTGGTGGTTCTTGCCGGATCATGTGGAGGACTTTTGATATCAATAATATCGCTATGAAAAATGTATAGTTAAGTCTGTATGGTTGATTGGACGTGTCGTGTCTCGTTCATAATTCACCGCAACGCTGTTGGAGTACACATGTTTGGATATTTCGAGTCATGTTGCCTTGACTTGTGGGCAAACATGTGGGCACCAAGGTGAATATTGAAAGGTTCTCAAACAATCGGATTCTTGTCTAGAACAAGGTGACGAACTTCACAGTGCTGAGCTTTCTGTCGTACAAGTCGTAGTTGCAGTCCTTTAGCGATTTAACTGTAGATGTTTAAAAATAATGATACGACACTTAAAATACATCATTCTCATAATAGCTCAGTTATTTGTTGATTTTCCATTATCCTCAGAATATATAGCTCAGTTATTTGTTGCTTAGATGATCTTTGTTTTGGGTGTTAAACATTATTAGTTGCGCTTCTGTCAAAGATTTTCTTAATAAAAATAATATTTAAAATTATTCCAACAACAGGATCATTGATTGAAGGATGCATAAAACCGAGTTAATTATTACTACAATAACACAATAACCATTGGCTTACTCGTGGAGAGAAACAATCTCAAGCCGCCTCGAAAGTGAAATTTGGAAACAACTCTGCCATAGAGCCCTCATTGAAACAACTCTGCAGTAGTATAGTGCCCTCACTGAAACAATCTCACTCAGCTCACTGCTGCAGAACCTGCGAAGATTGGCATCACCATGGCCTAAAAAATATGGCGTTTCCCTTCAGTTAATGTGGTGGCGTTGCTCTCCCCTTTTCTGCAGCAACTTGTTGCCCTGTTTTCAGCTCAAGCTGGTGCCCTCCCTTATAATGAATTTTTGCTTTTTTCAATAAAAAGGGCAGGAATGTTTTAGAAAAATACGAGCGGTTTTGATCGGGGGAGTCCTGATCCTGACTCATGACTTGTCAAAGTTAGCGAGTGAATGTGAGAAGGAACCGGTATCAAAGGTGAGAAGACACGTATTGGTTGTATATGTATTAGTACGTGCTATCTTGCTATGCTTGCGAATCCTAAGTTACGATCATCATTCGCCAGTTTTTGGAACTGAAGGAATGGAGTTGTTCTTCATCCATAAGGAATGAAACTTGTGGATGTGGTACACAAAGAGTTTATTCGATGGGGTGTGCTAATAATCCCGCTGATAAAAGACGAGAGCCGAGGAAATATGATTTTCAGAAACGGCAGTTCACACACTTGACAGGCGCCACTAGAACCACCGTGCCGGCGACGGCGCCGGCGCCGGGGCCGGGGCCGGCGGCGGGACGGCGTCCTCGACGTTGATGGCGAGCTTCATGCCGTTGTCGCGGTGGCCGGGGACGGCGCAGAAGAACCACCTCTTCCCGGGCTTGTCGAGGTGGACGACGTCGTAGCCGGTGTTCCAGAACCGGAGCCAATTCCCCCTCAGGTTACACGCCACGAAGTCCTCCTCGCCGACCTCGACCACCGTGTGGTTCCACTTGGGGTACATGAACGCTGCGACGGATCGGAGGAGCAAATTACTAAATAGAGCCGACAATCAGCTTTAATATATATATATATGTATGTATGTATATTATATATATGCAAGTATGCAAGTATGCAACGGTTGTTTCTGAGAGATAAACAAGCAGCAGGGCCGTGCCCAGGCGTGCTTACTGAGGGTGTGGCCGACTCTGAACGTTTTGAAGTCAGCCCAGCCGGTCTGGTTGAACTTGGCCCTCCAGCCGCCGGCTTCCCCGACGATCCAGTCCTCGGCGGAGGCCGGTGACGGGAGGCAGGCGGCGGCGGCCGCCGCAGCGGCGCAGAGCAGCACTAGCCTGCTGGACGCCATGGGTCCAGTACGGATGTGCTAGCTGGAGGCTTGGAGCTCTCAGAGCAACTCCAGCAGGGGCTTTTATATGGGCCTCTATTCTAAAATTTAGAGGCTTGGTGTAAAAATACAACTACAGCAGGGCCTTCAAATGGACCTGCATTTTGCATAGGCCTCTAAATTTCCCCACCAAGCCTTCATTTCTAGAGGCCCTCCAATTCCCCCTTCAACTATGGATCCCATCCATTTGGCTGACAGGTGGGCCCACGGAGAAATAGAGGCCCGAGTTTATATGCCCACTAGAGTTGAGTGTTTAATTTGGGCCTCTATTTTTTAAGATAGGCCTACAAATGAGTTTTGAAGGCCTCAATTTGAAGGGCTCCACTGGAGTTGCTCTTACAAAGTACTCTGTGACTCGCATCCGCTATTTATTTAGGAGACCGGACAACGTATGGTAGAGCGGCAGGCGGCACAGGAGCGTGATCGTTTACTGACGTCGGTATATTCTCGCGTTTAATGTAGTCGCATTGTTAAGCTTAAGGTCTTGTCGAGGAAACGGGGAAAGATTGCCTGGTGCATATCGATCGTTTTGGTTTCTACCGATCCATGAAGAAAGTTCCAATGAAAGACCTGATCATCAGACTTAATTAGCCAGCTCGATCAGAGTTAGTCTCACACGCCTTACGGCCTTAGTGTGGTGGAAGGGCACGTGGAATGTGCACAGGAGGGTATGCGCCTAGTATTACTTTCTTCGTGAAAAATTATAATAAACCTTATGATTTCTTGGAGGAGCATTCCCGCCGTGAGTGGTCTGCTTCCCTTCTCCGAATCCCTTGCACAAGGACCTGCGCATCTGACTCGATGATCAAAATAAAATAAGCAGTTCCCAGCTATTCCGCTAAACAGATCGCCTGCAAAATGAGCAGATGGCCTGCAGTTCAGGTGTGCTTCCGTTGTCAACATGATCTCGTACATCTGCTTGCTCCTGCAGCTAAAAGTCTACAACTTGCCCAGCTTGTCTCTATACACCCCAGCCGAAATAGCCCTGCTCTGCCTCACATGTTCCATCCAAATTAGCTTTAAGCCATTGGTCTGGTGTGGGATTCCATTTCAAAGTTTTTTTTTTGGAACATTCCATTTCAAAAGTTACTCAGGCACTCTTTGATCGTTTTGAACTTTTTCTTTTTTGATTGACATGTGATCGTTTTGAACTAGCCGAACCCGAACCAAACGAAATCCTTAGCACCTCAAAAGCGCGCGCGGCCCGGCGAAATACCGCGGGCCTCGAAGCCCAGGACATTGGCTCGTACTGGGCCTGGGCAGAATGCGGACGAGCGGGCCTATAACAGCCATGGCTGGAATTCTGTCCGGATATCGCGGCCTATAACACCCCCACAGCCCCCCGACCAAGTTCTAGGGTTTTCTCGTCTCCGCCGCCGACGCACCCACAAATCAAACCCTTCCCCATCCTCCCCACCTCCGGCGGCGGCAAGCGGCGGTACCACCACCAGCAGCGCGCCACCATGAGGCCGATCCTGATGAAGGGGCACGAGCGCCCTCTCACCTTCCTGCGCTACAACCGCGACGGCGACCTCCTCTTCTCCTGCGCCAAGGACCACACCCCCACGGTCTGGTACGCCGACAACGGCGACCGCCTCGGCACCTACCGCGGCCACAACGGCGCCGTCTGGTCCTGCGACGTCTCCCGCGACTCGGCGCGCCTCATCACGGGCTCCGCCGACCAGACCGCCAAGCTCTGGGAGGTCAGCACGGGGCGGGAGCTCTTCAGCTTCCGCTTCGACGCGCCCGCGAGGTCCGTCGAGTTTGCCATCGGGGACGCGCTCGCGGTCATCACCACCGACAACTTCATGGACCACGCCCCTACCGTCCAGGTCAAGCACATCGCCGAAGACCTCGAGGACCGTGAGTGCCCGTTTCATTGAACATTTTATCCTTCCTCTGATGCTTAGATACCCAGCCCTGAGATCTTGTGTATGCGAGGGATTTTAACGTGAGGTGTGTGTTGGTGGATGCAGAGACGGATGAATCCGCGCTCGTGATCACCGGCATCAAGGGGAGGATCAACAGGGCCGTGTGGGGCCCGCTCAACAGGACCATCATCACTGCCGGAGAGGATGCCACCATTCGCATCTGGGACACAGAGGTTAGCATGCTGTCACATGTCTGCATGTAATTCTGATGGCCACTAGGAATAGGGTATTTGGTCTATCGATGCTTCAATTGTTTGCTGTTTTAGCAGTCTTAGTCAATTTTTTTCAATCATGATTTACATTGTCAAATGGTTAATATATTACATGATACAGTCATGATTGCTACTAGAAAAATAGAGCGGCAAATTATTGGATGCAGTCTTATTGTAGTAATCTATATCGATAGTAGTATCTGCAGAACTTAGCACAATCCTTGATTACTGGATCCAGTGTTACCGAACTTATCTCTATCCACCTGCAACAATGAAAGAAGCATATATGTGTGCTGCTCATTTTTTTCAATCTATTAAACATTCTAATTATTTGTTAATAACAATGGTCTAGCATTTACATCACTCACGGGATCTGCTCTTTGAACTGTATGCAGACTGGAAAACTGCTGAAAGAATCGGATAAGGAGTCTGGACATCAGAAGACAATCTCATCACTGTCAAAATCTGCAGATTGGTCTCATTTCATTACAGGGTCCCTGGATAAATCTGCTAAGGTGATAACATGTTTAAGTGGTTATCATAATCATATTTATATGTTGTTTTTTGTGGATTCCCTGACAAGTTCCCTTCCTAGCTATGGGATACAAGAACACTAACCCTGATCAAGACCTATGTCACGGAGCGACCTGTTAATGCTGTTGACATCTCTCCAACTCATGACACCGTATGTTCCTCTATACACAACTTGTGTTCTATTTCCTCATGTTCAAAATCCTCCTGAAGCATGCTAAAAGCACAAAATGCATCTGTTATCTTGAATTAGTTATGGCTGTGTTTGTGTGCTTTTCACGGATTATCTTATTCATGTGACACGGTAAATGCCTATGTGTAATGATTGAACAGGAACTTTGCTTTGTAACGTTATTTATGTATATACTTTGTTCTTCATAACATCGTACAAATTCGGAGTTAAGCAGTGATGCTAGTTTTTTACAATCATCTGTTCATTTCCTTGTTAAATGAATTTTTCTTTTTTAGGTGGTTCTGGGAGGTGGTCAGGATGCAATGAATGTGACTATGACAGACCGTCGTGCTGGTAAATTTGAGGCTAAATTCTACCACAAGGTTAGTTCTTTTCTAGTTGCAATGTTGAGATTATTACTCCCTTTGTGTTGCTGTGTTGCTGATTTTTTTATGTGTATCATTTAGATTTTGCAAGAGGAAATCGGTGGTGTTAAAGGACATTTTGGACCAATTAATGCTTTGGCATTTAATCCTGATGGCCGGAGGTAATAGGTTTTATTCAACCTGTCTTTCGATCAAAGTATTCAATATTTACATTTGGCTACTTTTCTATGTTTATATTTGTTTTATTGTATGCTCAATGATTCAACCATGTTAATCATGGTAATATACGCTATTCTGAGCCACATGAGGATGCCATAAACTTTATGAGAGCATATTTGTATAGATACACATCTTTTTTTATAGCTTTTCGTGTTTGATCTATCTTTTGTTCATGATGTTTATCTGAAAAGAGTTCTTTTTAAATTGGTTTATATACTTCTCTCACTTTGTGGTGATATAATGATTAGTTACATTTGGCATTTTATAGCACTCTTTCTTTAGAGCATCTGCTTTTGTCTTTTAGACCTGTGTATTTTTTCCCCCTGCGAAACATTCTTTTCTTTTTATCTGGTCATAGCAGAGTTCTGAAGCCATTTATTTCTTCCTTTTATGTGTTGAGTGGATTTCTTCTACCTATCTTTATATGTAGCTCAGTGATTGCAGCCATTTACATTGGCAATATACGCTATGCTGACCTCAGTTTGATGAAAAGTTGAGTATGAGAGCTACATACTACCGAAAGTAGCTCTAGCAGAATCATGCCTTCTATATTTTCTTAGTAATTTTATGCGTCTGATGGTTCGATACCTCAATGATATCTACCAGTCACTCTGGTTATATACGCTATTCTGATTGCAGCTGCTGAAAAATAGTATTTATGAGAGTTACATTGGACCATATCAGTATGCGTTGTAGACAATTTTTTTCTTTGTCTGAATTCACTTTGTTGAGCAAAAAGGGTTTTTGGATTTGTGCTTCTCTTCTCACCCAGTTACCCTTGTCATTGCTGAATTCTGATTCTGTCAATGCTGTTTCTTTTATCAGCTTTTCAAGTGGTGGTGAAGATGGATATGTAAGGCTGCACCATTTTGATAATGACT
This sequence comes from Echinochloa crus-galli, assembly GCA_900205405.1. Lineage (NCBI taxonomy): Eukaryota > Viridiplantae > Streptophyta > Magnoliopsida > Poales > Poaceae > Echinochloa > Echinochloa crus-galli. The sequence continues at coordinate 241,054 of OAMR01000147.1, forward strand.
ACTTCAACATCAAGATGTAGATAAAGGACATCACAAACTAATCCGAGGTAATACTTCCCCTGTCAGCAAATAATGAAGATCTCTGAGTTGTTTTGACCTAAAACCATATTTTAGGCAGTGTATATTTCTTATTCATTATCAATTCATTCTTGCAAACATTTTTTCTTGCAAATACCATATATCAATAATTGGTTCGCGAGTGGAAATTTTAACGAGATATTGGGTTGTGCAAATACCCCAGTTGTATCACCCTCCTTTGACAAAGGACAATATTGAAATCCCTATAATCTCTATCGTTGCCTTCTGAACACCCTCTCTCTGTGCTCCTTCTGTCCATTCCAATTTAGGATGTACTGAATCGTGCTTTTATATTGCAATTCCTATTACACTGAAGGTCATGTTTGTGCTGATGATCTTCATCCTGCCATACTCTTTTGCAGGTTGTATTCGAGAGTACCCAACAGAAACAAAGTTACTTTTTTTGGTTCAGTTGGTGCTGTTTGGGTTCAGTTGGTGCTGTTTGTTCGTGAGGCTCGGAGAGTTGGCTCAGATCTTTAGCTATTTGGTGGTGTTCCCTGTTAGACGTTCTTGTTGTTCTGGACAGGACAAGCGGGTTTTTGTAGATGCTTGAGAAATTTGTACACTTGGCAATGAAAAGAGGCTTGAATTGCAGCCTGTACTGGGTTTTAAATCATCCTTGCTCTCGGTGTAGAGCTTGCCCGTTTTTTCTTGTAAACGTTCGATCCAACAGTCTGCATAGCCCTTTGAACTTTGTTTCAAACAATTGCCTATTGCGCTGGTGCAGGGGTGCGGCTTCTACCTGCAATTCTGCACGCCTATTCTTGAAGCTATACCACCTTGTTTATTAATGGGCGCGCAAGTTGTAGGCTACAAACATCTATGATATGCTGCTCTCATTTTATTTTAGTTTGGCAAAAATCTAAAAAGAGAGCTCTCTCCTTTTAAGCTTATCTGGAGAGCCCACGCCAGAACCGTCTTATCTGAATGGGATACAGGACCACATGTTTCTTCTTCTCCATCCGGACCACATGGTACTTGCGCTGGCTGCTGCTCCTTTGTGAGGTTGTGTGGATCAACCGATCAAGTGCACGACCCAACAAGAAAATCCGCGTTTCAGTTACAAATCATTTTCATAGACATATACTTGGAGTCGGTGGATGGCACAGGAATCATACCTTTTTGTCCTTTGCCAGTAGTTTGCCATACGATCCTGCATACATGATGCAACTCGCAAAGGGTAGGGACCTCTTCTAGCTGAACTTTTTTTTTTTTGGTAAGGGACTCACTCTTGCTCTCAAATAAAAATGAATTATTTTGCATGCATGGCGCACAAGAGGCGATCATTTTAGTGGCCCTCAGTGCGCGCATACCCCACGCAGCAACTATTAGCCTTTCTTTAATTTTCTTCGAGAATTGTTCTTGTGTGTTGTTCTGGCACAATTTTTGTGTTGATCTATCAATTCGACCTGTCTCTATCGAAGACAGCCATGGGCTAATCGGATTGTTCTCCTGGCTCCCTGGAATATGCCGACGACAGCAGCTGGGACAACAAAAGCTAGGTTTGATGCCACACACCATTAGTGTCTTACTGAGGGTTGATAAAGTTTCTGAATAAAGTCAAGGGGACACGTTCCTTTTTCTTGAAAGCACCCTCTATGTTCTAGAAAAGTCCACCGGTTTGCGAACAATGCATGCAAAGAAAAATTAACTAACGAAGATACACCATTTAGAAAAAGATACACCATTTTATGGCTGTGTTTAGTTCCCCATCCCATACACCATTTTATTGTACATGTTCACAATATGTTGTTGTGCTGTTTTTTGTTGTACTTTTTTATTGTACATGTTCACAATATGTTGTTGTGCTGTTTTTTGTTGTACTTTTAACAAAATGATGTCTACATGATTGAAGAAAAATCTCAGTCTAAATGATCCAAATGACACAACAAAAGTTACGGAGTTACACAAAAAACTGTATGAGGGACAAAATCGTCTTTTCACGTAACTTTTAACGGTGTTAGCACTCACATCTCACGGTACTGTCAAAAAGGGAACGAAAGTTAAGTTCGGTGTCAAATAGGGAAGGAAATTTTGTTGAGGGCCAAGAAAGGAACGAGTCATTTTTCAGTGTCAAATAAGAAATTTTCTCTATAATTTTACTGGGTTATCGTTTGCATATATAAACAAGTCAATATCGTAGATTTGTGTATGATATTATGGACATCATACAGTTTCCAATATAAAATTGACATAAAACGGTGAATTGCTATATTATGAAACATGCCTCATGACAAATCCGTTGTATGCTCAATCCACATTTTTTATATATAAATTAATAGTTAAAGTTATGTCAAGCACATTGCTACACATTTGCCGTCTGAAAAAGGTCATCTAATGCACCATCACTTAGAATTTTCGATAATGTGAAGAAAGAAAGAGGAAGGTGGCGAAGTGATCGTAGGTCAGGTGTGCACCAAGATTCCAGTCCCCCGACTAAGCAATGGTGTTATATTTTCTTTTTGAATTTATTCTAAGATTTAACCAAGGTTTTAAGCGATGCGCCCGTGGACAGCGAGACGCTTTTGGCGACTTCGTCAATCTCAACATATCTCTTGGAGGTGCTACTTTTGTTGTGAGCTTAATTATATTTTTGCAAATAAGAGAGAGGGAGGTGGGAGAAACAAGTTGGTGTTTCAAGATGTCGCTAGAGTCAATGATTATAAAACAACTCTTCCACCATTATGAGTTGTTGCTGCAATAGGACTCATAATATTTATTTTCTATCTATAAATTAAGGACTATGGTATTGCTTTGCATCTTTTATAAAAAGATCATATATTAACAATGGAGGGGCACTTATTCTAAGATTTAACCAAGGTTTTAAGCGATGTGCCCGTGGACAGCGAGACGCTTGTTGGACACACTAAACACAAATAAAGAAGAAGAATATATATGACTGGATGAAAAAGAACCCTAGAGGAATCAGATCTTTTATGTATTAATTAGCCAGCCGTGTACAAATGGCCGCTGTATATATTTCTCGTATTTTTGTTAGGGGATGCGATGCATAGTGTGCCATTACTTGATCGCTTCGCTACCAGTTCAGTTGGACTTAGTAAACTAAGACCTTGTTTGGAGAAAGCAATGCCGACCTCGACCACACAAATCAAAATAGAATTAAGCTCATATCAAGTTCTTTTTTGGGCGAAAGAAGCTCAGATCAAGTTATCTGCTAGCTATGCCCGGGTAATATGATGCCTCTTGTATTGTAACCAAATCGCTTCACATTGTTTTTGAACGAAGCATCAAATCGCCTCAAATTCTTTGGTAGCCTTGCAGGTAGCAACAGTGCCGTATTCACACGGCAATATTTGCAATTGCAAGTATACCAGTGTACGTACTACCCAACGTGACAATACGTACATCATCCATGCACGCAAGTCTCTGATTTAGTTTCTGCGCGTTTGTTTGACCGTGACCTAGATGTGCATCGACCCTGTTCTATTTGACCCTTTTTTTTGGCTCTGTTCTTCTCTCTTCTTTCTTCAGTTCCGTTCTTTCCGGCTTCAGGGACTTATGAAACAATTAATAAAGAAGGGTTTGTACGCAGCATAAATGATTTTTCTATCCATTAATTGGTGGTAGAGAAGTCTGCCTTAGAACGAGCCTACGTGGACTTCTATTTGACACCGGAGATACAAGGTTCTCAGCGTCCCTGTATTTCGATCTATGTACACATCGACGCGAATTAAGTTACTGCTACTATCAGTTGTAGAGCACTAAACAATATCAACTCGTCCATGCATGTACAGTTTGGCCATGTGCACAACCATCTATCAGACTCTGACCCTGTCATGCCATGACTTGAAGCCAAAACTTCCGATCGGCTTGCTTTACCTGTTTCCTTTCACCACCACACTACTGCATGTGTGACTGTTGAGATTAGGCAGCATATGCCTACTGATCTATCTAAGTGCTCTAGGCACACTAAGTAATCTTATTAAGGCCATAATTAACACATTTTAGCTGAACATAACCACCAATCCACCATGGCATTTTCTTCGGTTGATCTTGGTGATTCCTCCCTCCATGCCTGCCCAGTCTGTCCACCAGATTGCAGATTCAGATTAGGATCCACGTGAACGAAACAAGCCAAAATGATATTAAATGCCGTGGCTATACTAATGTAGTCTTGGACCATAAAATTTCCATGATATATTTTAAACCTTGTATAATTATGCTACGGATAACTTTTTATATAACACGTGTCATATTTTATATATCACAAAGCTAATATTTAGAAATATTAGAGACCAAATTTAGATCAGTATGTACTAAATTTAACCAAGAAAAATACGCCTATTGCACGATTATCAGCGAAGGCAGCTACGGTTGCGCATTAAACATGATGCTTATTAATAGCGACATATAGCTGCAACTCTTGACATAAAATTTTGTAAGTCAATTTCAATTTTTATAAGCTGCGTTGCAATTGTTGCCTAAACATAGTGAGGCGCATGTGAGGGGACGTGGAGCTCGTGCAAGCTCTGTGTCGAACCCTTCTCAAGGGTGCACCGGGGCTCACTGTCCAAAATCTTCAGATGCTGAGTGGTACTCCGTATTTTGCAAAGGTTGGCGTGCCAAGACCAACCGAAAGGTGACACGTGCCAGTGGCCACAGCCTTTGGTGTCTTGCATAGCAGATTCTCCCTGTGAAACCACCGAAAAGTAGGAAACCATTTACGTGCAAGCCACTGCTGTTTCACAAATTCAACCTTAGACCCATTCTTGGAGATTTCTGGCCTTTGTTGTCCCTCACGTCTTAAGAAGAGAACTTCCTCTCATCTCTTTTTCTTATTGTTGGATAGAAGAATACTGATTATATTTCCCACGCTTATGAATGCCAGCTTTTCGTTGGTTGTTGATACTTATACTCTTTATCAATTTATTCGGACAGAAATACATATTATTTGTTTAAATGCTCCAACATTAATCTTGTAATTACTTCCATTATCAATTGATAGATTAATTGCGACGATTAGTCAGCAGCCACACGCTTCTAGAAAAATAAAACATCATTTTTCTTCTTCTTTTACCCCCAATTTCCTTTTTGCTAGGATGTAGGAGTACCTAGGTGGTAATCTGGTTTCGAAAATATGAATCATGTAGTGTGCAATAGATGATATACCCTTAATTCACGCCTTTCTTGCTGAAAGAGCAATAGCAGCACAAATAAAAAAAAGAGGGGAACAAGAAAGAGCATGTTCGGCTGATCTAGGTTTGGCTTATTTTGACTTGTTTCGACTTATTTTCTCCTACATAATACTACTCATTCTACCAGCCAATCACTGTTGATTCTATCAGCCGAACGGACTCAAAGTCTCAAATGCCAACCAGCAAATAGTGCACCTGTACAACAATTTTGCCTTGTGGTCATACTCCTTTGAGGCTTCCCTCGCTAATGTCAATAAACCAAGGGGCCATTGCGCAAAAGAGAAATGCCCTAAAAAATCCAACCAACAAGCTCGTTTTCCCCACTCCACACCTCTTTCCTCGATCACGTACCGTGTAAAATCTCAATTTCCATTTTTTTCAGTTGCGTTCACGTATTTGATCGTATCTTTCTCTCTCCCTCTCCTCGAAATACTCCCCACCCTAGAGAGAGAGACACGAGGGAAAACAGAGGAAGAGAGAGAGAGAGAGAGAGAGGCGTTGGTGGAGTTTGGAAGCAGCTCCTGCGCCCGGAGGCATATTCCCGGCCCGGAGATCCCGTACCCGTCGTCCCTCCCCTCCCCTGGCCCTGATAAACTGGTACCCTCCCTCCCGGAGAGGAGAGAGAGATAGGTAGAGAGAGCCGGGGCGAAGAGCCAAAGATGTGTTCTTGAGGAGCCTGTGCAGGGGAGGTCCAATCCAGAGGCCGCCATTCCTTCCTTCCCCAACCTTTGCAGGCTCTTCAGATCCAGCCCTCCGGGTTCCTTTTGCTGGTAAGGAAGCCCTATCTTTGCTGGACGGATTGCTCCTGTTGTTTTGGGATCCTTTCTGTTGCTACGAGCGCTCAAAATCAAATCTTTCTGGGCGTGGATGGGCGGATATGCTTCCGGCCGTATAATTTGTTGCGGGTTTCTTTTGCTGCGCGACGGAGTATTAATACTGTTTAGTTTTTGGAATTCGCGCGGATTTGATAAGTTTGTCTTGAGAAGAATTGAGGCAGTGTATCAGATTATCGTCTATGGGAATTTGATGATTCAATAACGATAATTGGTAGTTATTTTAAGTATTTGTTAGACATTCTTTCTTTGTGTTAATGTCATGTCTTACATGCAAAAGTGTAGTATATGGCCAATTTTGGGTGGGGCCATTTTACATACAAACATCTTCCATTTCTGTTCAGATTTCTTCATTTGTTTTTTCCAATGATACTATTTGCTGGCATGTTCATCTATCTATGCAGACTAAGAAATGTTACTAGTATTGTTAGATTGCCAATGTAAATGTGTAGCACTCGGTTAATTTTGGTTGGGGGCATTTTACAGGCATCTTCCATCCATATTTCATTTGCTGGCGTGTTCAACGATATAGACTAAGAAATGTTACTGATGTTAAGTTGCCTCCCCCTGTGCTGTTCCACAGTCACACTATAATGATATGTTAGTTTATCATTCACATCAGCTCTAGATATGATTCCATTTCCCTGAAATAAGAACATGATTGCAATGGCAGAGGTCGGTGTCAATGGAAAGTTCTATTTCTCTGTCCAAGTTGGGTGCCTGTTTAAAAGTTTGTTGTGGTAGGTCAACTTTTGATTAAAAATATAAAATTGCATAAGAATCCCAAGACTTGAAGGCAAAGTCTTTTTGTTGAAGCTGGACTTCGTGTTCATTCTTGACAATTAGCAATATCATCCACTAGTAAATTTTTCCATGTGCAAATTGATTCTGAAACTTGATGTGCATTCTCAGTTGGAGATATCAACTTATATTTTGTATTATTTATTGTTTTTGCATTTCTTGAAGAACCGGTTCATTTTTAAGTTTATCAGTCATAGAACTTAGAGCGCGTATATTTTAATAATATTTTACTTTCGACATAATATTGTTTTGCTCATTTGTGCCCGCTCTACTCATTGTGCAGGTTGATATTACTATATAATGTTTCTTCACTTAGCATCAATTCTTAACATGGCAATGGCCTCGTAGCCCCTCCTGGCTCTCGGATAAGATTAATTTTACTCATAATGAAGCTCTAGCATCATGCTATCATAGGTTATTTGGATAGTTTCTTAGGATAGCAAAACAATCTTAGATAGTGGAGTTGATGTCCACTCAAGCATTTCTCCCTGCAGAGACAGAATTGTAATTATACCAGACTTGTATTTCTAAGAACGACGTAAGCTGTAACATTAGTAATACAGTCCATATAGTGTTGCTGTCTTGAAAGGTTGTGTGCCAAGAAGTTCAGTAGCTGCCCTGCTCTTTCAGGTACCTAACATTTTAAATGAACAATTGTGATTTCTAATGTTATTTTGATGGAGCAGTCTACTGATTTGTCCCAGTAACCCTGTAGATATTGTGTGTGTTCCTGAAATTTCATGGAGACCTCGATATCTCCGCCAGGCACATCAAAGCAATCAGCACGCAAACCTTCTCCTGGAAGCTCTCTTAAGGATCTGTACCTTGTTACCAAGCAAGGGTCAATAACTGAAGTAGAATCTGCTTTGGCCTTGTTGAAAAAAAGTGGTGGGAACATTGATGGTAGAAATGTATTTGGCCTTAGTGCCCTCCACCTTGCAACATGGAGAAATCATCTTCCTATTGTGAGGAGGCTCCTAGATGCTGGTGCTGATCCAGATGCAAGGGTATGCACTATACCTTGTAGCTTGCTTTCCTGTGTTTACCTTTGCATGGAGGAGTAATTTTCTTTTACAATCCAATTAACAGCCTCAGTTGCGTCCAACTGCTAAAAATATAAATATTTTTATGGGGTTTACTTTGTATATGATATCTTACAGACAAGCTCATTTTAATTATCAACATTTCTCAACTAAATTTCTTTATATTGGTTCTTGATTTGCTTATTGACCTTTTAGGTTTTATATGCAAATTCTCACTGAAATTTCCATGGTTGCAGGATGGAGAATCTGGCTGGAGTAGCCTGCATAGGGCGCTTCACTTTGGTCACCTGTGTATTGCCGGTGTTCTTTTGCAGTTTGGTGCTTCCCTCACTTTGGAGGACACTAAGGGCCGCACACCTGTTGACCTGATATCCTGTCCAGTATCACAGGCCAATGGAGATTCTCCTGATGCAGGTAGCTTTCTTGTGTTCAAGGAAATGGTTTTCTCCTATTCTATCTAGTGCTCTGATGCTGATTCCCTCCTGGCAATATCTGTTTAGGGCTTGCTTTATGAAATCTGTCATATCTTTTTTCTCATTTTAGTTGCAACGGAAGTCTTCAGCTGGGGAAGTGGAACAAATTATCAGCTGGGAACTGGCAATGCCCATATACAAAAACTACCATGCAAAGTAGATACCTTGCATGGGTCGTATATCAAAACAGTTGCTGCATCAAAATTCCACAGTGTAGCAGTTAGTTCTGATGGTGAACTATACACGTGGGGATTTGGTCGAGGTGGTCGTCTTGGTCATCCGGATATTCAGAGGTGAGCAAGCGCATGACGTTATAGATGAGTTGTTTCTTATCAAATGGGAAAAATGAAGACTAAAGCTGTTAAAAAGCCAACAGTAGTTGAGCAGTAATGCCTCTTTTTTCTGTATTAAAATTTCATCATTGAGTAAGTTATGACAACTGCCCTTTCGATTACAGTGGCCAGACAACTGCTGTGATTACCCCTCGCCAAGTGACAGTAGGACTAGGCCGTAAACGAGTGAATGTTGTGGCTGCAGCCAAACATCATACTGTGATTGCTACAGAAGCGGGGGAATTGTTTACCTGGGGATCGAATAGAGGTACACATCATGCATTTCAAATGCATTTCAGACAACATGAACCTTAGCACACATTTCATGTCCTTTTTATCCTTACTATTATTATTTCCCCTTTATGGACTTTAACAAAATGCTCTGAATTATGCAGAGGGTCAGCTTGGCTACCCTTCTGTTGATACCCAACCAACACCTAGGCGTGTTAGTTCCCACAAACAAAGGATAATTGCTGTAGCTGCTGCAAACAAGCACTCTGCTGCAGTTGCTGATACCGGTGAAGTATTCACCTGGGGTTGCAATAAGGAGGGTCAGCTAGGATATGGCACCTCAAACTCGGCATCTAATTGTATTCCAAGAATGGTGGAGTACTTGAAAGGAAAAGCATTTAGAGGTGTATCTGCAGCAAAATATCATACATTAGTGTTAGGAGTTGATGGAGAGGTAAGTTGGTATTCGTTGAAGCTTGATTTTTGCACATTGTTCTAACATTACGAAAATTGAACAGTTCTGTTGTATCATCCTCTTTTCAGGTGTTCACTTGGGGTCATCGCCTCGTCACCCCACGGCGTGTTGTAGTAGCTAGATCCCTTAAGAAGGGTGGAAATACAAATCTGAAGTTTCATCGTATGGAACGACTTCAAGTGATTTCAGTGGCTGCTGGAACAACCTACAGTACTGCTTTAACAGCTGATGGTGCTCTTTTCTACTGGGTTTCATCGGATCCTGATCTAAAATGCCAACAGGTTTGGTTTCTTACTTGCTAAAAAGATATTAATTGGTATAACAATATTTTGTTAATGTTTTCATAACATTGTTTTTGTGCAGATATTTTCAATGTGTGGAAGGAATATTGTGAGATCTCAGCTGGAAAGTACTGGACTGCTGTGGCTACATCAACTGGGGATGTTTTCATGTGGGATGCAAAGAAGCGTAAGGATGAAATGCCACTTTTCACTCGGGTGCATGGTGTTAAGCGAGCAACGTCAGTTTGCGTTGGTGAAACACATATGCTTGTGCTCTCTAGTATATACCATCCTGAGTATCCACCCAAACCTAAAATCCAAGGCATAAAATCCATGTCAGAATGGAACAGTGAAATGGAAGAGTTGGATGAAGATGTCCTGTTTAATGATGTCCAGCCAGATAGTGGTTTATCAGGAAGCAGCAGTGAAATGAGCAAAGGCGTACCTAGCTTGAAAAACCTCTGTGAGAAGGTTGCTATTGAGTATTTATTGGAGCCCAAAAATGCAATACAGCTCCTTGAAGTTGCTGATTCCTTGGAAGCCAAGGAGCTCAAGAAGCATTGCGAGGTAATGGCATAGTCCACGGGTCTGCTGCAGCTTCTGTTTCTATATGTTTCAAAGTTATCTTTCGTCAATGCAATCATTCCTTGTTCACATATTACTGATGCTCAATTGTTAAACATCCTGCAGGATTTAGCTATTCGCAACCTCGATTACATTTTCACAGTGGGAGCTCCTTCAGTTATGAACGCCTCTCCTGAAATTCTTGCTAACTTAGAGAAATTGCTGGATGAGAAATCCTCAGAGCCCTGGAGTCAGCGCCGTCTTCCCACAATGACAGCTACCTATCCTGCTGTCATTGACAGTGACGGAGAGGAAGATGAAACAAGAGAATTCCTTACTCCCCGCAAATGTGGGAAGTCTGCATCAAGGCCATCTGGAGTGTCAAGTCACGAGAACTTCCTTCAGAAAGACTGCACTGCTGAACAAGCTGTCTCTAAGCAGATCAGGGCACTTCGCAAGAAGCTGCAACAAATTGAGATTCTTGAGGCTAAACAACTTGCAGGCCATCAACTTGACAATCAGCAGCTAGCGAAGCTCGAGTCTAGGGCTGCCCTTGAAGGTGAACTTGCTGAACTTGGTGTTCCCTCAGAGGCATACTCTAGAACTTCCTCTGTCTGTCCACCAGAAGGTAGGGCAAACAGAAAACCTGAGGTTTCTAAGAAACAGAAGAGAAAAAATAAGCAGGCACCACAGTCCAATACTCCCTCTGCCTCTGTGAAAAGTGAGTCCGGGCAACAAATCCCCATTAAGGACCTCCAAGAAGTCCTACCAATGAATGTCTCTGCAGAAAAGGTTAGATTCTGTCATGGTAGCACTATTATCGTATGATTTCTATATGTTTTTTAGAACGATTTCTATATGGTTTCATGCTTTGCGTAGTTTCTTTCTTTCCTTGATTTTGTAGAGATATGCTTTGATGTCTGTGTTGTAGCTGTTGTCAATTCGAAGTATTAGTTTACTATTATTTTGCATCCCTGTCTTTCTAGGGACTGTTTATGGTCTTACAAGTAATAAGACCTAAAGATGATAGGGTGTGGCTTGCTTTATTCTTTTGGATCATGTTTTGTGCTTTGCTTGCATGGAAGGCCAAGCATTTGGTCCTTGTATGGAATCTTGTTCCTTTGTTTTAATTCAGTGTAGGATTGTATCTCGTTGTAGCTCTTAGCTTCGATTACATTACAATTTGCATACATCCACAATGCTTCGAGTTGCTATTCTGCTAATCAGATTTCGCCCCTACTATGTTCTGAAAGCATAATTGCTGACAAAACTGTATCTACACTGAAGCAGGAGGTTTGTGGTGCTGATCCAATCAAACACAAAGAGGATGCCGCTTTCAGCGACACAAAAGACATTGCTTCTCCATTAGACAAGAAACCTTCCCAACCGACTTCTTCAAAAAAGAAAAACAGGAAAGGTGGCCTGTCACTGTTTTTGAGTGGTGCTCTTGATGACACCCCAAAACCAAGCCTCCCTGCCCCTGTTGTGCCTGTCACCCCGAAGCATGAAGGACCTGCCTGGGGTGGTGCAAAGATAACGAAGGGACCTGCTTCCCTTCGTGATATCCAGAGCGAGCAGAGAAAAACAAATGAACCTGTCATGTCCAAAGCAAAAGACCACTTTGAGAACTCACCTGACAGTGCTGGGCGCATGCGCCTTTCTTCATTCATCCCAGATGCGCGTTCAAGTCCAATAACTGTCACACCTGCTCGTTCGGTGCCTTCTTCTGAAGGTGACAAGAGCACACCACCGTGGTCGTCTTCTGCTACCTCACCCAGTGTGTCACGGCCTTCACTCAGGGACATACAAATGCAGCAGGTAGTGTTTTTCACCCAGAACGGAATGGATTTTCTCCCTTGATGAAAATACTAAAAAACAATTGATTTTTTTTCATCAGGAGAAGCGACACCATATCATCTCCCACAGCCCAAAAACCCGGACGTCAGGCTTTGCTATACCACCCCAGGGTGGATCACCAGAGGTGAAGGACAATGTACCCAACCGCTGGTTCAAGCCAGAGACAGACGCTCCATCCTCCATCCGCTCAATACAGATCGAGGAGCAGGCAATGAAGGACTTCAAGCGCTTCTACAGCAGCGTGAGGATCGTCAAGCCGCAGGTCTAGTGATGGCAGCAGCCTCCCCAAAGAGTTACTGATCCCTTTTAGTCTCACCTCCTATTTTACCGGTTCATTGTACATTGAAATGTACAATCAGTTTCGTTCACCATAGGTTCCTTTAGCTGAATAAAAGCCCAAAGCAACCTTTGGTTTTGTTTTCGCTGAAGTGATCTCATTTAGCTATAACAGATGGATGTATAGGCCGTGTGAGATCACCCGGCTTGGTTTAACTTAAGCCAATGTCTTTTTTTTTCCCACCAAAATCTCTTTGGTTGTTGCAATCAGAGCTCAAGGCCTCGTAGCCCCTCCTGGCTCTCTGATAAGATTAATTTTACTCATAATGAAGCTCTAGCATCATGCTATCATAGGATATTTGGATAGTTTCTTAGGATAGCAAAACAATCTTAGATAGTGGAGTTGATGTCCACTCAAGCATTTCTCCCTGCAGAGACAGAATTGTAATTATACCAGACTTGTATTTCTAAGAACGACGTAAGCTGTAACATTAGTAATACAGTCCATATAGTGTTGCTGTCTTGAAAGGTTGTGTGCCAAGAAGTTCAGTAGCTGCCCTGCTCTTTCAGGTACCTAACATTTTAAATGAACAATTGTGATTTCTAATGTTATTTTGATGGAGCAGTCTACTGATTTGTCCCAGTAACCCTGTAGATATTGTGTGTGTTCCTGAAATTTCATGGAGACCTCGATATCTCCGCCAGGCACATCAAAGCAATCAGCACGCAAACCTTCTCCTGGAAGCTCTCTTAAGGATCTGTACCTCTGGGTTATCGTTTGCATATATAAACAAGTCAATATCGTAGATTTGTGTATGATATTATGGACATCATACAGTTTCCAATATAAAATTGACATAAAACGGTGAATTGCTATATTATGAAACATGCCTCATGACTAATCCGCTGTATGCTCAATCCACATTTTTTATTATATAAATTAATAGTCAAAGTTATGTCAAGTATATTGCTACACATAAGTGGTTTGAAATGTCATCTAATGCACCACCACTTAGAATTTTTGATAATGTAAAGAAAGAAAGAGGGAGGTGGCGAAGTGATCGTAGGTCAGTTGCGCACCAAGATTCGAGTCCCCGATTAAGCAACGGTGTCACATTTTTCTAGATTTATTTCAATATTTAACCAATTGATTAAGTGATGTGTCTGTGGACAGCGAGACACATTTGACGACTTCGTCAATCTCAACATATCTTTTGGAGGTGCTACTTATGTTGTGAGCTTAATTACATTTTTGCAGAGAGAGAGGGAGGTGGGAGAAAGAAGTTGGTGTTCGTGAAGCCACCGCCTCCTAAACGAAATGATACAGTGACGCACGCACCTCAAAAAATCAAAGCTTAGCTCTCAAATTTGAGAACTAAACGAGGGCATGATCACGTACATCTGCTTGCTCCTGCAGCTAAAAATCTACAAGTTGTCCAGCTTGTCTCTAATGATTACACCCCAGCCAAAATAGCCCTGCTCGCCGTGTGAGATCACCCGGCTTGGTTTAACTTAAGCCAATGTCTTTTTTTTTCCCACCAAAATCTCTTTGGTTGTTGCAATCAGAGCTCAAACTGTGGTGCGTCCGCACTCAGGCATTTGACATTTTAAATTAAGAGTCTCACTTCGGCGCTAGCCCAATGCTTCTCTGTTTGGTTGTGGGCTTGTGGCTGGTGTGAAATTTTGATATATATCTCAGCAGCGTACTATTGCGAATTCTACTTTTGGAGAAAAAAATTGATCTACTTCTCAGGATTTGTGCAATAATCGTCTTCTTGACTGGTTTGTTTAAAATCTGATATATTTCAAAGGCATATGGTGCAGGTTATTTGTGCCTATCTGAAAACTTAATTGCTAGGTTTTGAAAAATGCTATCTACTTACTATTTTCTGCGAAATGTTTTTTCCCAAGCCTTTTACTTTTTTCTTGGTATTCTTGGTAGCATGTACTGCGGCTCTGTTCAATAAAAAGAGCAAGGCATGAGCAAGGCTAGTGGTGAGGTGTCAATATTTCTTTGCCCTAGTAGAAGATAGAACACTCGGTAATGCTCCTGTGCGGGCGTCCGGACGGGGATAAAAAACGGACGCGGGTCCCACGGCACGTTATCTCCACGACGCATTTTTCCACCACCACAAGTTTCTTCGATTGCGCTGCTGCCTCCCCGTTCTTATCCCTTCCCTGCAACCTCGCCGTGCCTCGGTCCATCTGGCGTTCCCCTGCGCCGACCGCCGGGGAGGAGCTCCTCCACCGTGCGCCGCTCCCTTGCAGCAAGAACGGTGATGAGGCGTGGGGCGAGCCGCGCGGAGCTCCTCCGTCATCGGCCGGCGCTCCGCCGCGACGAGGAGGCGCGGACGAGCCATGGAGAGTTGTTCCGCCGTCGGCCGCTGCTTCCTTGCAGCGAGGAATGGGCGGGCCCGCGCCGAACATCGGCGGCCTGGCCTGGCCCCGGCCGTCGCCTGCGGGGGTGGGAGCGGGGATGCCTGGTGCGGTCGGGCGTCGGTTACTGCTCCCCCGCGGCTAGGGGCGAAGTTCGCCGGCGGCGCGTCCAAGCCGCGGGCCACGACTTCCCCCACGCCAGTCGCGGGCTGCCGCTCCCCTCGCCAGCCGTCAGAGAAGCTCCAGGCGGTGTCCATGGCGTGCAGCAGGCAAATCGATTTGGTGTACGTTGCAAGGGCATGTCCCACGTGTTTGGGATGTTTCATAGGGATGTTGCAAGTGTTTCATGCGGATGTTGCGAAACTAGATCTAGATGTTCCGATGTTGCAAGGTTTCACAGCACGACGTCGAGGGCGTCCTTCCTCTTTTCTGGCGTTGTTGATTTTTGATATTTCAGAAATGTTACGATCATTGTCTATGATGTTGTATCTACGTTCTTGGCATGTTGCGGCAACGTTGATTTTATATTTTGTGTGTTGAAATTGCTGTCTACAGATGTTGCATATTGGTCACAATGATTTTTTTTCAATGTTGCAGCTGCATAATTTTAATGTTGCAGTGGCTATGCCTTGATGTTGCATTAAGTTCGATTAGATGTTTCGTATAAAATTTAATTGGATATTTCATATGCAATTGGATGTTTCATGAAACATGCTCTGATGTTGCGGTGGGAACTTTTACTCGGCTCCCGGAGCAACTAGATAATATCCGACGACGTGAGTTTCTGTATGGATGTTGCAACCGATGTCTTTTCATGTTGCAGATATTGTTTTATAATATTGCATATGTTATTTTTGAATGTTTCAAAAAATTTATATGTTGTATTGAACATTACGTATATGTTGCGGTGGGAATTTTACCTGCTACAGTACCGTCCGATATTTTAAGAACCGTCGGACGTCCGGGCGCCAGCAAGCCCGATCTCTCTCACGCGCAGAAATTACTTCCTGGAGCTGCATTGTGATTGTCTCCGTGTTCAAGAAAAATGCTAATTAAAGCGCAAATTTTTCCATTTAGGTCGATATCTCCAATTTATTCGGTTGTTGTTACTTGGGGGATACTAGATTATAGTTCATCGATGACATGAGGTGCACATGCAATCAAATCTGGAAATGAAATGAGTTTTTTTTTAAACAGCGAGATGAGTTCGCATCTCATTTTTTTAAACAGGAAATGAAATGAAATGAGCCTATCGAACGCGAGATTTTTTATCATTTTGACCACGAAAGCAACGGGCTTCTCTAAAATGACCACGAAATTGCGGGCTTTTCTAAAATGACCACGAAACCGTTGCTCATATGCTAGAATGACCAAACTCCAATTTCTGCGCTCGATCTGACAAAAATACCCCTGGCCTGTTCCTCTTCTCTCTTCTCTTCTGCTGCTCCCCGTCGCCTCTGCTCCACTCCGATGAGCGCATGCGGGCG
Organism: Echinochloa crus-galli; assembly: GCA_900205405.1. Lineage (NCBI taxonomy): Eukaryota > Viridiplantae > Streptophyta > Magnoliopsida > Poales > Poaceae > Echinochloa > Echinochloa crus-galli. Next base: position 257,317 of record OAMR01000147.1, read on the forward strand.
GCGAGCGGGCAGCGGCGCGGCTCGCTCGTCGGGCGGTGCAGGCGGGTGGGCGGCGCCGCGACGAGGAGGCGCGGACGAGCCACGGAGAGGTGTTCCGCCGCTGGCCGCTGCTTCCTTGCAGCGAGGAATGGGCGGGCCCGCGCCGAACATCGGCGGCCTGGCCTGGCCCCGGCCGTCGCCTGCGGGGGTGGGAGCGGGGATGCCTGGTGCGGTCGGGCGTCGGTTACTGCTCCCCCGCGGCTAGGGGCGAAGTTCGCCGGCGGCGCGTCCAAGCCGCGGGCCACGACTTCCCCCACGCCAGTCGCGGGCTGCCGCTCCCCTCGCCAGCCGTCAGAGAAGCTCCGGGCGGTGTCCATGGCGTGCAGCAGGCAAGATTTGGTGTATGTTGCAAGCGCATGTCCCACGTGTTTGGGATGTTTCATAGGGATGTTGCAAGTGTTTCATGCGGATGTTGCGAAACTAGATCTAGATGTTCCGATGTTGCAAGGTTTCACAGCACGACGTCGAGGACGTCCTTCCTCTTTTCTGGCGTTGTTGATTTTTGATATTTCAGAAATGTTACGATCATTGTCTATGATGTTGTATGTACGTTCTTGGCATGTTGCGGCAACGTTGATTTTATATTTTGTGTGTTGAAATCGCTGTATACAGATATTGCAAATTGGTCACAATGATTTTTTTCAATGTTGCAGCTGTATAATTTTAATGTTGCAGTGGCTATGCCTTGATGTTGCATTAAGTTCGATTAGATGTTTCGTATAAAATTTAATTGGATATTTCATATGCAATTGGATGTTTCATGAAACATGCTCTGATGTTGCGGTGGGAACTTTTACTCGGCTCCCGGAGCAACTAGATAATATCCGACGACGTGAGTTTCTGTACGTGTCTTCGATGTTGCAACCGATGTCTTTTCATGTTGCAGATATTGTTTTATAATATTGCATATGTTATTTTTGAATGTTTCAAAAAATTTATATGTTGTATGCAACATTACGTACATGTTGCGGTGGAAATTTTACCTGCTACAGTACCGTCTGATATTTTGAGGCCGTCGGACGTCCGGGCGCGAGCAAGCGCCGTAGAACACTAGGCATGAGGATCAGAGGCCATGTGCTCCCATACCCTTGCATGCTGATGATATCTATGGGGACATTATTTAGCTTTGCCTGTCACAAATGTTTTCCTTGCAGCTCCCTGCATGTTGTGGTCAATCTTGGGGTGAATTGTTTGTTTTTGCTTTCACAAACTTTTTGGTCGCCGGCATGCCAGTATGCTAGGTGGTGAGTGAGAGAGAGGCGCAGGTGTGGGCCGTGGGCCGTGGGTGGACGGCTAGCAGGATTGGGGGCCTTTTACATTTCTGATTTCCGCTTTTATCCATCCAACCAGAAGATCCCTGAAGGCGCATGCAACTATGCTAGAGCAGGCTAGCTCTAGCTGCAGCTGGATTTCACAGGCAAAGGACGTGTAACCTTGATCGTGCTGTCCGTCTTCCACGTCAGTCCTCTTCTTCTCAGCTCTTTTTTTTTTATGAATCTTCTTCTCAGCTTTGTCCGTGGAGAAAAGTAGCAAATTATTTTGCTTGGTACATTCAGATCCAAAGTGAAAGAACATGATTCTTTTAACATAGCGCGGCAGCTGGATTTTATTTTTATTTTTATCAGGATAATATGCTCTACGATGTTAAAAACGAACCATGCTTCACACCCTACGTACTCTCTATATACTTCTACACTCTCCTCTAGCTCTTCTTCACACAAGTACAGTAGTACAGCAACAATACTACTGTACTGTTCGTGTGCAACATTTTTATAATGTTTGTGTGGAGTCACTAGTGCAAGTGTAAATATATGCTAGCTGTTACATTGACATGGTGCCCTTATTTTGCTTTCTTTAGATGTTTACACATACTATAGGTTACTGCTAGCTTTAATTTGTTCAATAGTCAAAAAGGCCTATGGGCTATGGCTGTGCCACTACTGTTGCTTTTGCCGTAAAAAGTATGGATATGTAGACATGAGGATCAAAGGTCATGTGCTCCCATACTCTTGCATACAGATGATATCAATGGGGTTGTTTTTACGGTTTACCTTTTTATACATCAAAACTGTTTTATTTAATTTACCGCTGTCTACACGCTGAAATCCTGCTAGAACTTTTGCAGCTCATACTTTTGACTCGACCATCATGTCATCCTTTGGAATGTGACAGAATGGTCATCCCATCCCTAATCCCTTCAACCAACAATGATCGATGTGCAGGCTACAAACACAATTAATCGATCTAGCTTAGTTTCCCTTATTCGGATCCAAACATGCAAAAATATCATGAATTGAAAGAGCTATCGTTCCATCATCAAGTGCCCAAAGCCAGGAAAGTATTTTATGAAGACACAAACACTCATAAATCAATGACCACACGTCAGCTAGATAAGTAGCATAGATACATATGCGAAAAAACCTAACCAACAAAAAGCTATTCTTAGCTCATAGAATTTTTATCACACCTTGTATAAAATTAAACACGGGTTCCTGTTGAATCTCTGCGAAGTCGTCTTCAGGTGCCATATTTGTCGATTTTGGGCAACATCATACGCGGTGGAGTCACTCATCATGTGCGCGTCATGTGCGGAGCAAGATGACTATCTCCATGGGCGGCCGGATGGGGACAACGAAAGGAAATGGTCGGTGGGGATGTCCTTCACCTTTTGCCGCCCTTTTTTCGCTTTTGTGACTCACACTCTCACAGCTTTGTGCTATTTCTCATCTTAACAGCCGAAAACAAGAAGAGTTCAAAAGGATTGCAACGCAAAGGCGTTTCTACGCAGCGCCCGATCGTTTCACACTCATACGAGGACATGGAATCTTGATGGATCGAGCTGTCACTCCATCATCTCCACGTCGAGTCTCATCTTCATCTCAACTTTAAGGTGTGTGTCCATGGAGAAAAGGTGGCAAAAGTATATTGCTTGGTAGATTCCAGATCCCGTGTGGGGGATGTTCTTTTTAACTCGGGGTTGATCTACCCATAAGAACTTTGTTTTGGGCCCGTTTAGATCCACCACCGTGTCCAGCTTTTACTATTCAATATGTGATTCAAATAATTCAGAGTGTGGTCTAAATTTTACAATTTATCAAACTTAGATTGCGGAATCCCACAATCTACCTCACTCCAGCTGTAGCAGGTTATCAGGCAACCCCACAATTTAGGTGGATCCAAGAAACAACACATCTGTTACAATCTACTAGATTTTGACGAATCCATAATCTATAAAGTTAGCTTTAACAATTTGGGGTGGATCCAAATAGTACCTTTGTGTTCATGGGCATGTAATTGAGTGATTTACCATCTTATGAGAATTGGAATTTTTTTAAAACATCGAGAAGTGGGAAGTTCAATGGATTATATTGGAGTTTAATAGTGAGCCGTAATCCTATTTGACTTGAATTGAAAAACACTTAAATTTAGTGGAAACATATATAAATTTTCATGATGGGGAGCCCACCTATTTTCTGGGAGATAAGATAGAAAGGGTGAGGATGCTCTCAAAATAGGGGGGAATATATATCTTTACATTTTTTCATGAAAGATCAGTATAACGCTCACACACGCACACACTCACCCCTATAGATACACACACGCAAATCCTACACATGTGAGTACCTCCGAGAGACCGGGCTGACAGATACAATCTAGGAAGTTACCACAGATGTCTCGCTGTCGACGGGAACGTCGTCTACAACTAATAATAGCGTCGTTAATTATGAAATAAATTAAGAAAAATACGACACCCATACAATCAATTCACATACATCTGTGCATTTTACTAATAAGATTAAAATAAACCTTATTATTTCAGGCAACGAAACATGCCGTGCATCACTAGAAAATAAATTTTTTTAGAGATCAGACTAGAAAATAATTAATAATATGGGAAAATGAAACATGTTTTTCTTTTTGGGACTGGGAAAATGAAACATATGTGTTAGTGGTGAATTGACATCCTAAATAATTTGTCGCCACACTTTTTTACGCATGCATTTTTTTTAAAGAATATGTCGGGTCGAATAATTCCACACATGTAATGTGTTTATTCTAGCATGAATAACATCCTTTACAATACATAAAAGCCAGCTGCTTGCACATGAAGGTAAGCACCTTTTACTCAGCACCCTACACTACTCTAAGCTGCTTTAACTCATTCTTCACGAAAAGATTAGGCAAGGAATTAGCATGTGGCGCAACCATATTCCTCTTAATCATTTCTAAACCGCGTCTCTCTCAACCAAACATTCTCTATTTATAACATTTCACACTTTTAACGCGCAGCGCGCAGACCCGGCCTCCCACTCACACAGACTGACACATCTCGCTATAGCTCCATGCAGCTGAAGCTCCGAGGTGCCTTGATCAGCTCGGCGTGTCTGCACCTGCCGGAACAGTAGATAGATAGATCAGCGCGCGTGAGGTGCTCGATCGATCGACGGGGCAGTTGGCATCCACCGCCGTCGACGGCGATGGCGGCGGCGACGACGAGGAAGCTGATCGTGGAGGTGGTGGAGGCGCGGGACCTGCTGCCCAAGGACGGCACGGGCACGTCGAGCCCCTACGCGCGCGCCGACTTCGACGGGCAGCGCCGCAAGACGCGCACCGTCACCAAGGACCTCAACCCGTCGTGGAACGAGGCGCTCGAGTTCGACTTCTTCCCGGCCGGCTCCGGCGCCGCCGCCGCAGGGGACGAGCCGCTCGAGGTCGCCGTGCTCCACGACGTCCGCGTGGGGCCCAGCCGCCGGAGCAACTTCCTCGGCCGCGTCCGCCTCGACGCGCGCCAGTTCGTGCGCAAGGGCGAGGAGGCGCTCATCTACTTCCCGCTCCAGAAGAAGAGCTTCTTCGGCTGGGTCCGCGGCGAGATCGGCCTCAAGGTCTACTACGTCGACATCCCGCTCACCCCGCCGGAGCCGGAGCCGGAGCCGCCCGCCGCTCCTGATTCTTCCGCGGCGGCGGAAGCAGAAGCGCCACCGCCGGCGGCCGATGCTCCTAAGGCGGCGGCGGCGGCGGGTTCTGCGGATGAGCCGGTGAAGGCGGAGGAGGCGCCGGTGGACGCAGCTCCGGCGCCACAGCCGGAGCCGGCAGAGGCAGAAACCGGCGACGGATCCGCGACGGAGAAGGCACCGGAGGCTGATCCCGCAGCGGCGACCCCGGCGCCGGAAGATGCACCGGCAGAGTCGGTGGCAGCAGCGTCGGAGGAGGAGAAGCGGCCACCAGAAGAGGAGCCGGTGGTGCTAAGCCCGCCACCATAGCCAACGCCAACGCCGATGCCGCAGCAGGTGTCTATGCCTGTGCTGCTGCGGCCGGTGACGTCGCCGCCTCCGCCGGAGGAGCCGATGGAGCGGAGCAAGCACGGTGGACAAGATGTCGTACCTGTTCGTTCGGGTGGTGCGCGCGCACCCGCACGTGCGTGTCGCCACCGGCGGCCACAGCGCGCCCACCGGTGAGGCCTGCCGCGGCGCCTTCTTCGAGTGGGACCAGACCGTCGAACAGCTCTCGCTCGCCGCCGTCGAACAGCCCTCGCTCGCTGTTTAAGGCCGAAGGGGCATATTTGCAAGGATTTAGAAATGTTCCGGGGCTTCTTTAAAATTGTTTGTAAAACCGTATAAGAAAATCATCGAAGGGGCACCGGTTTGTAAAGTTGAGTTGTAAAGTTGAGGGGGCTTATTATCCGATTTTGTAGTTGGGGGTGAAGTGTTCCATGATGATACCTTCGGGGGTATGTAGACTTTTTCAATAGAGAATTGACAGTGAAACATAAAAACAAAGGAAAACCGATATAAAAGGAGTAAAACAAATGAAAAAAAAGCTTGGCACATCATGTAGTGTGCTTGAAATCTCAATAATCTGTTTTGAGTTTGAAAGATTGCTAACCACATGTTCCATGCGGTGTGATCAAACAGCTGCACATGGATATTTAAAAGCTGCTAATCCTGATTCCATAGTCGATGCGGTATTTTTTCTAACTAGACACAAAAAAAATTTGGAGGGCACAGTAACCACTCGTAGACGTAGCAGGATAAGAGAGGTGCTCCCAACCAAGCAAGGGCCCAAGGCCACAGTAGAAGCCGTATCCGGCCCAAGGCTGCAGAGAACTGCAATATAAATTATTCACCTTCTCTTCCGTCACCGTTAAATATTACTAGTCTATCAACCCGTACACCAGCATGGGCTATTGGTTCTGTAGTTATGTAATCTTTAAT
>OAMR01000147.1:263778-318544 GCA_900205405.1 Echinochloa crus-galli
CGGCGGCGCGCGTGTCGGCGGCGCACCTGGCGCGGTCGCCGGAGCCGCCGCTGCGCCGCGAGGTGGCGGCGTGGATGCTGGACGCCGGCGGCGAGCCGCGCGGGTTCAGCATGCGCAGGCTGCGCGCCAACTGGAACCGCGCCGCGGCGGCGCTGTCCTGGGTCGCCGCCGCCGCGCGCTGGGTGGAGGACACCCGGTCGTGGCGGAACCCGGCGGCGACGGCGATGGCGCACGCCGTGCTGGTGCTCCTGGCGTGGCACCCGGACCTGGTGGTGCCGACGGCCGCGCTCCACGCCGCCGCCGTGGGCGTGTGGAGGTACAGGCGCCGGCCGCGGGCGCCGGCGCCGCACCCGTGCGTGCGGGCGTCCATGGCGGAGGCGCCGGACAGGGAGGAGCTGGACGAGGAGTTCGACGCGATCCCGAGTGCGAGGCCGCCGGAGGTGGTGAGGGCGCGGTACGACAGGGCGAGGCTGGTGGGGGCGCGGCTGCAGGAGATGGTCGGCGACGTGGCGACGCAGGCGGAGAGGCTGCAGGCGCTCGTGTCGTGGCGGGACCCGAGGGCGACGGGGATGTTCGTGGCGCTGTGCGTGCTCGTGGCCATGGTGCTGTACGTGGTGCCGATGAAGATGGTGGCCGTGGTCGCCGGGTTCTACTACCTCCGGCACCCGATGTTCCGGGACAGGATGCCGGCGCCGGCGATCAACTTCTTCCGGCGGCTGCCTTCCATGTCTGAACGAATCATGTAGGAGGCAGAAGCGGCAAGATACCATGAACACAGATGAAGTACTTACTGGCGTAATATGAAGTAGCAATTGTACCTTAGCAGCAACATGTTGATGTTTCTCTTCTAATTTCCATGCCAGACCAGAATAAAGCATTATTCCTTGCGATGTACACTTATTTGTTGGTTGCTTAACCCCTTTGTTCGCAGTATAAACTTTGGATCCGATTCAATGTAATTGATGTTCAGAATAGAGTAATTTTTTCGGAAACAAATGGGACTAAATATGGCAAACTTGAAACAAACTTCATTTCTTAGATTGGATTGCAATCATGGTACAAAATTGACCTATCGTTTATCGAATTTACAAGAGAATATCAGCAGGACAATCATTCCACCTGCTAGTACATGAACCGTGGTTAATGCGGACTTTATAGAAACAGGCAGACAGGGTAAAATCCTGAAAGGCTGTTTTGGTTTCTGGGGAGTAGATAGACACAGATGACCTAGTATGACTTTGCGAAAATCGCAACTTCCTCTGCAGGGTTGCCAGTCATGAAGCATTTCTTGGTGCCCTCTGGCTGCTCGAACGGGTAGCACCTGATGGTGGCGCTGGTCTCTTCTTTCACCTTCAGCTCGTCAGCATTACTGAAGTTTAACACAGATCAATCAAATTGCCAATATTCAACAGATAACGACTACTGTATGTTATATAACGTGAAAAATGAGATCAGTCTTCAAGAAGAAAAAAATGAAGGTAGACTACCTCGCTGACCAAGGACCTCTAGCCCACTTCCCTTCGGCGATGGCTTCCTTCAGCTCTCCATATGAGCTTACATCGACGATGTTACTGCAAGGGTGAAAAGGAACTCTGTTGGTTCAGACTGGAGTTTTGAAATGGATGAGTGCAAAGGCAGTGTCCATGGATAAGGTTCGTATGCAGATAGCAATGATAATATCAGAAAAGGCTTATTTAAGATAGATATACTTGAACTCAAAACAAATACCTATCACGGAATGTGATGGCTTTCTGTAAAAGGGATGCCTGTATATCCTCTAGACGGCCCTTTATATGGTTCACCAATATTGATGGCTCCATGGACACTCCAAACTCCTTGCCTTGTTTTCCAGGGACATCACGCCTAGAAACCACAACACTCTTATTTGTGACATCACGAGGGCCAATCTCTATTCTTACAGGAATCCCCTGTCAAAAACAATACAAAGAAATATGAGAAACAAGTTTAGATGAACATGTAGAGAAATAAACTCCATCAAGATTTATTTATTCATAGAACACCCCAAATTCCACAAAGAAAACAAGACTGCATACAGAAAGTGAACTATTGCATCTTAATTGCATTGGATTATGCCTATTGCAATATAATTGGCATAGCAAAATACATTTTTCGTAAATGAATGAAGCAGATTTGTGCTACCAAAATAAAGTAATGATCTCAATCAGATTTTGATGTACATCAGCCATAGCCATGCAACACAGACTATAAATCATCAAATTAAGATAAATATGGATTTTCATGATGGAAGCATACAAATCTCAATTTGCATAAACAGAATGAGCACAAAGAATCAGTTTTTCACTATAAAAGCAAAAGCAATTACTTTCATCTCATAATGGTTGAACTTCCATCCAGGTGTCCGCAGTTCTGAGTCATCCACTTTGACTCTAATTCCTGCTTCTTTGAGTATTTTTTGGACTGAATCTACAGCTTCCAGAACAGCAGCCTTCTCATCACCCTTTTTCCATATAGGTACTATTATGACCTGAATTAAACATGAATATTCTTAGATTGCACCATTGTGTGTATGGATTTGAAAACAGAACAAAACCATTTAGTTGGCCATTTAAACCATTTCAAAAGTTTAATAGTAGCACAAGAAGCAAAAAAGGAAAGACAACGTTAATTAGATAAAAGGGCTTTGTGCATGTAGAAGTAAATGATCAACAGGAAGAGTGAGAGAGATACCTGAATGGGTGCAATTCTTGGAGGAAGCATTAGACCAGCATCATCACCATGGGTCATGATAATCCCACCAACAAACCGGGTACTAATAGCCCAAGAGGTCTGCCAGACATGTTCAATTTGACCATTTTCATCCATAAACTGCAGACAACGGAAAAAAGTATCAAAATTGTCGTCAATTGCTAAAGCAATATCTGGAAAACAAGAAATAATTAAAAGGAACCAAATACAATCCCTGCCAATAATGATTGTCTCAATTTTAAGAATTGAAGTTGACTATAACAGCCATAACATAAAAATCTGTGTATACAATAGATCTAGCACATGTAGTATGCAGAACATGAAGCTAGTTGGTAAAAGGCAACCTGTGTTCCAAAAGCTCGCGAAAAGTTCTGGCCGAGGTTGTGACTAGTCCCAGCTTGTAAGGCCTTCTTGTCACCCATCATAGCTTCTATCGTGTAGGTCCGATCAGCACCAGCGAATGTCTCCACTCTTGATTTCCTACCTGGAATGACTGGTATTGCAGCTTGCTCATAGGCAAACTTGGTATATACATCAATCATCTGCATCGCCTGCAGAGCAATAAAATTGGAACAGATGAGATAGTACATTAGAATCTTTCCGTTGTGCCATTGCATGCAGTTTTGAAAATTCAATGACTATGACTTGGGAAAAGAGAAAACAGACCTCCTTCTCTGCCTCCTCAAGGGTAGCATGGGCTGTATGACCTTCTTGCCACAAAAATTCAAGAGTTCGGATGAATGGTTTTGTTCTCATTTCCCATCTTGTCACGTTAGCCCACTAGCACAATAAGAACTATTCAGTACTGTGAGTGATAAAGGACCTCTCCTAATCTAAGTTTGCCAACAAAGTTACCTGGTTAATCATGAGAGGAAGATCACGATAGCTCTGAATCCATTTGGTGAACATGTGGTTTACAATGGTCTCACTTGTTGGTCTTACCTACAAAGCCCTCAAGAACAGAAGTTCAAAAGGTTCAGCTTTAGAGGCAGTCTAGTCAAGTAGTCATACCATCAAGTCATTAACCATCAATATTCATAATCATTGTTTCAAAAAAAAATGTAGTCTATACCTAATTTACTCATAAGACTAGAGCAAAGTATTACCACAAGCTTTTCCTCTAGTTCTTTTCCTCCTCCAATGGTGACCAGTGCAAGCTCTGGGCTAAACCCTTCAACATGACTAGCTTCCTTCTCTATAAATGAGTAGGGAATGAACTGATACAATAAAAGAGACAAGCATAAGAAGCTACAGATAAGGAAGTGGAAACTCGAAGTCTAATGCAGATAAAGAATGAGGCAATCCCTTAATTAAAAAAACAGTAACTTGAATCAAGGCAAATGTACAAGAAAGACACCTAGTTAAAGGAAGACAATGACGGCAGACGGATCTACAGCATAAACCATTGACATTTGTAAACACTCTCATCGAGACTTTACTAGAGTTCATTTGCATGGGTGTATGCTACATGCCACGCAGCATGTACTTCCATTACTATCATGAATTCTAGCCAAGTATCAACATCACAATGTCAAAAGTCAGCTTTTATTTGCTAGTTTGTTCCTTTTCAAATTAAGTATCCTTTTGCATCCAAAAGCAAGTTAACAGCAGCTAGCGTTACCACTCAACACTTCAAGAGTGAATTTTGTACATGTATATGATAATTCTACAGAAGGTTGCAGTATATGTCACCCTCAAGCAGAAAGTACACTTTCTCAGACTTCATTTAGGCACAAGCCTGCCAAATTCTAGTAGCAATGCAAGCTGGAATTGTTGTGTTAACAAATAGCATAGCCATAAAAATCACAACCTAACATTGCAACAAACAATATTACTATTTGATCAATCACCACATTTTTTTGTTATCACTCAGCCCTGCCCAGAAAAAGAATAGCAGAAACAGATGTGCAAACCTGAGGGAAGTACATGTTGCTGTGCCCTGTTTCCTTGAATTTCACATTCAGATAATCCTGCAATAAATAAACAATGAAAACATTCAGGCATTGAAAAAGTAAAACACTGAAAAGCATCCTAGAACAGGAGGGTTTCAAGCCAAAAAGTAAATCAAAACTTGTCAAGTTAGGAATAGCAAAGCTCTAATTCAATATAGTTCACAGCTGCGCTGCATGAAAGGAAGGACCCCATTTCGCACAGAAATGTAAGCAGCACAAAATGCACACGTTCTTCATACCGAACTTCCAAGCACCATTCCACGAAAACACTATGCAACAATAAAATGCTAAACGGGGGGCTGCTGGAAAATCCGTACTTAAGTTGCATCCACTCCATTGTCTCTATAATAGTATAACTACAACCATGCTTTACTTGTCAAACTGCACAAATATAGATCACCAGGACAACAGGAGTGAGTAGAGTTCCACAGTGATTCGATATTTACTACGCAGGCATTCCTTCCTTTAAACATCAGAAATGCTAACATCAAACACGACATCAGAAATGTTAAGATCAAACACACGACCCCAGTCCCCAGGTATCAACGCGCGTACAAACACAAGAGCAGGCAGGCAGGATGGCACAAGAGCACTGACCTGGATGGCCTCCCAGATGGCGTATCCGTAGGGGCGGATGACCATGGTGCCCCTGACGGGTCCGTAGTCCGCGAGCTCGGCGGCGGAGATCACGTCCGTGTACCAGGCGTTGAAGTCCACCGACCGCGGCGTCACCTGCCCCTCCCTGTCCCCGCCGCGGGTCTCCGCGGCCGCCGGCGCCGCCGCGCCCGCGGTCGCCGAGGCCTGGCCCCTGGAAGCCGCGGAGGCCGCGAGCCTCGCCGCCGGCAGCCGGCGCCGGAGCAGGGGCTTGGACGGCGAGAGCAGCGAGGGGAGGCGCAGCAGCGACGCCATTGGGGGATTGCCTGGATTGGGGTTCTGTGCCTGTGCAAAGTTGCAAAACCATGTGCTTGGACTTTAGCCGAATAGCCTTAATGGGTTGGGCTGAAACAGGCCTTTTGTTGGGCCATCACTTTTTGTTTTCCGAAGCCCAATTACTGGAACCTACCAACCGGTTAATCGCCGCCGCCGCCGCCTTGTAGTCGCCGGAACGGAAGAGGACGAAGGCTCAGTGAGAGGAGAGGGACAGGGAGGGAGAAGGGGGAGTGGAGAAAGGTGGCTTGGGTTTCGGTCGCCATCCTTGCCTTGCTGCTCTTCTCTCCGCGCTGCAGCTGTAAGTCCCATGGCTTCTTTGCACTCCTGGGGTAGTGGGGCTTCATCTCTCTTCTCTCGCGGTCGGCCGGTCAGGTTCGCTTGACTGCTTGTTCCAGGAGGGGTTCAGGTGTGGAGAGTGAGATGGAACAGCGTCGTGTTTTTTCCCCTTTCTGAGATAAATTGGGATTAGGCCGTCGCAAGAATTGTCTCTGACAAGTCACTGTTTGCTTCCACGCTTTGAAACTTTGGGGAACTCACCAAGAACAGCACAAGCGCATCGTTGCATCCTGCTTCACTATCTGGATGCAGTTTCGTTTCCTACTGATAAGCTAGCTGCCTAGCGCCAACCAATTTTCCTCAATGCGCTGTCATTTGTCAGTGCATTAGTTAGTCTATTCCCATCCCAAATCCGAGATCAGAAAGCCTATGCCGATCTTATTTTATCAGGCAAACCACTGCTTGGTCATATAGTTTTCTGGACTGGGAAGCTTATCTCTCAGTGTGGTACATCGTCCTTACATCTTGTAAATTGTAATACAGATTTGGTATCATTAGTTTTACTGTCTTTAGGGGTACGTGAAGTGAGGCTGAAAGGTCGAAATATGGAACTGCATCATAGTAAACAAGAAAAATGCATCATGCAGGGTTTACAGTTACAGTTCGTAAGCTTTTAAAAAAAATTGAAGTTTGTAAGTATTTATCTCATACCATTGCTGTACTTCATTTCAAGCGTGATGCCTGAGTTGATAATTTCAGTTATGGTTGACTTGCAGTTCTGCTTGTGCTTGGGCATTCACCTTGCATTATGGTTGATACAGTATCATTGAAATCAAAATGTGTCTTTAATGTCTTTGACACAAATGTGTTTACTGAGAGTTTCTGGTTTCCTAACATTTGACTTGTTTGTTTACAAAACAGGATTCCCGGAATCAATCCTTTCAGAAGATTGTCGATTGTACCATGAATCAGAAATATTATGATTTCCTTGAACCATCAGTGCTCCTAGATGAGACACACTACCAAGAGGGTTTCAGGAATGGCTACACTGCTGGCTTGGTATCAGGAAAGGAAGAGGGAAGGAAGCTTGGTCTGAATATGGGTTTCCAGATAGGCGAGGAAATGGGCTTCTACAGGAGCTGCTTAGACATCTGGATCTCAGTAGCTCACATCAACCACGGTACTTTCTCGGATCACATGAAGAAGAACCTTGAGCAGATGGCTGCACTGGTGTGCAGCTACCCTATAGACGATCCAGAGAGTGAACAAGTTCAGGAAATCATGGGAAAGATAAGGCTGAAGTTCAGAATTATTACTGCGAGCTTGGGTGTAAAGTTGGATTATGGTGGTCACTCCAAGTCACTGAAGCAGGGTTTTGAGGATCTGTAAGGTAGTTGCACAATGAATATATTTAAATGTGAAATTCAGGAAACCATGGGGAAGATAAGGCTGGAGGTCGATCCAAGTCATTGAAGGATGTGTTTTGAGGATCTGTAGGATTTCTATCGGCACTGCTTTTAGCTCAAGAATCAGTTAGTAAAGAAGTTGAATTTTATAGTGGATCATTGTAATCTTCTAAATTTCCGTCGTGTTACCAGTCCAGATCTGTCATCAGACACTATGATTAGAAAAATAAAAAGGAATCAGAGAAAGGGACCATTACTACTTCTGAGAGGAATACAAAAGGGCCATTACTTTTGACATCGCCACTCGCCAGGTTTTACTTGTTATGTTACTTTGGAGTCGCTCTTGTTTTTCTTTTTTTCCTTCTTCTCTTAAACCTTTTCAATTCTCTTCTTTCTTCATCAAAACGGAGGCAATACAGAGGTATCAAGGTACTAATACGTTTCAGATGAGACGTGCAATTGAGTGAGTTAGTCTCTATGCTAGTCATGAAAGATGTAACGAATGGTGTTTTGAGATGAAGTCAAAAATTTTGAATTTGTTGATAGCTTTCGGGCATCTAGGCATTAAATGTAAACAATATCTATGTCCGGCAGCATTTGATAGATGGTACAACTATAGTACTGCAATTGTATTCTTGGATCTTTTTGGTGTGAAAAGACCACTTCCTTTTCTAAAGCAAGCATGTAACGAAACATTTCGTCAAATATTTCCACTGAGGGATATGAAATTGTAAGTTTTGCAAGCCGCTTTAGTGGCACGCCAACCGATCTCAAGCTCAGACTACGTGCGATGCATTGGAGTTTGAATATTTGAAGATAGGGGATCCTTAAACTTCTTTTCTAGATTCGCAGAAGGTTCACAAACTATCAAAGCTACCATGTTAGTCTTTAAAGCTACCACGTGGATTTTTCACTTAGAAATTTAGAATTGGATGGTCACTTCGATAACTCATGGACCTTTATGCACTTTCCTCTTCGAAAATGATAGCTATGTAGCCTCACAACAATTTCAAATTTATACTAGTTATTACTTATAAAATATATTGGAACTTAAATTGGTCAACCATATTGTGGTTTAGATCAATCTCAGTGAGGTTTATGAAATATTTATGGTATTAAATTCGCTAATATGATAAAGAAGAGAGAAGAAAAGGTTCCAGGGTAGGTAAGAGGAGTTCCATGATCATGGTTTTTAGTCTAAATATGTACACTAAGACCAGCCTTTGCATCATTTTTCTGTTACTTTCGAGAGCCAGGCACATATTTTGTCGTTGGGTGTGTTTAGTTCTTTAAAACTTTCTAAAATTCTCTCTCCAAACTTCACTATTTACCTATCATATCAAATTACATCAAATCTCTCTCCTCATACATGGAGCACTAAACGTGGATAAATAAAAAAACTAGTTGTATGGTTTTGATATACACGACGAGACGAATCTTTTGAACCTAGTTAGGTCGTGGTAGGACAACAATTAGCATAAACAAACGAAAAATGTTACACTACGCTACAGTGTCCGACGTGACATTTTTACTAAAGTTTACCCCATCTTTTTTTAAACTAAACACAGCCGTTGAAGAAAGGCAAAATTAGGTCCTGGACACTAATAAAAGGTGGTCTTGGCTAGAACACATCAAAAAAATATGTCTTTGCCTAAACACATCAAAATTCTTTGGTATTAGGTCCTGGACACTATGCCTCTTATTATATTCAGTTTTAATAGAAAGACACGCGAAAAGACGAAATTGCCCCTAACTATTCTCTTCCTTTTCCTGATTCTCAGTTTCTTTAAAATAATTGTTGACATGCTTCTGTATCTATTTCAGCCGTAAAAGGTTGCTGGAATTTGAAGGCTCCATAGAACCTGTTGCATGTGAAGCACTATCTCCAGTAGCCTTCATGGAGAAGGGAAAGGCAAAGAAGTTGAAGGTTGTCAGGTCTAAGAAAGAGTAGAGACTGCTGGATCAGTAGCATGTATAGTTTTGGTAGCATCCAGATAGCCAAATATGGCTCAAATCTGTGATGTCCTTTTGCTAAACTTGTTGAATCATCCCCTTTTGCTAACCCATGTCATTAGGGTCTATATTGTATCCAAATAACTATGAATCTGCTATTTGTATCTGTATACTGCTTGCTGAATGGTGAAGAACATGTTGTTATCATGTTCTTATTCTATCTGAAATGTTCATTTAAAAGGGCAGGGGTATACTTGTCATTTATAAATGTATTGGTACCCTTTTGATGAGGATATGTTATAATATATGTTATAGTGTCCAGCACCCAATTGCCATAGAATTTTAGTGTGTTTGGGCAAAGACATGTTTTTTAGTGTGTTGTAGCAAAGGCCACGTTTTGTTAGTGTCCAGGGTCTAATTTTGCCTTGAAGAAACCAACGACCAGCATTGATCGGGAGTCGGGAGTGTCCCCATCGCGTTGGGGTGGTCGGCCATCAAAATATCCCCAGCTCGGAGCACCGGCACGTGGCCGGCGCATGCCCGGGCCGCCGAGCCCGCACCGAGGCCAGGCGCCCCCTTCGCCGCCGCCGCATCACGTGAGGGCGCCCCTCACGTGCCGATCAATCCGCGCACGCGCACCCTCCCTGTGAAAGCCACTCGCGTAAACTACCCACTAGGCTCCGCGCGCCATGCACCCGCGGGCCCCGCTCGTCGGCGGCAGTGGCTAGCCGAGCCGTCACCCCCGGTGCGTCACCCTGAGCGAGCGAGGCAGCGAGCGACACGGCGGCACGCCCCCGCCCCGTCCGCGTCAGCGTCGGCCGTTTCCGTCCGCTTGGAATTTCGCGGTGACAGAGACAGCGATGCTGCCGCCCTGCGAAGCCGCGGAGTGGCGGTGGCCTAGCCTAGTAGAGTGGGGGAGGAGTAGTAGTAGTAGATAAGCGAGCCGCGGGGCGCCGCCCAGATGGGAGGGAATCCGGTTCCCGCACCGCACGCACGCACGCGCGCATCTCCCCGCGCCGCGATGGCTGCTGCTGCTGCTTCGTCCGCCGCGGCGGCGGTGGTCTTCGCGGTCAACGGCGAGCGCGTGGAGCTCCGGGAGGGAGACGTGGACCCCGGCGCCACCCTGCTCGAGTTCCTCCGCACGCGCACCCGCTTCACCGGCCCCAAGCTCGGCTGCGGCGAAGGCACGCCACCTCCTCTCCTCCTTCCCCCGCCTCTTCTGTTTTTGCTCCAGCGATTTGAGCTTGACTGACGACGAGCCTGGGCGCATTCTGCAGGCGGGTGCGGCGCGTGCGTGGTGCTGCTCTCCACCTACGACGCGGCGTCGGGCGCGGTGTCGCACGCCGCGGCGAGCTCGTGCCTGACGCTGGTGCACGGGCTCCACCACCGCGCGGTCACCACCACCGAGGGGCTCGGGGGCGGCCGCGGCCGCCTCCACGCGGTGCACGAGCGCTTCGCGGGGTTCCACGCCTCGCAGTGCGGCTTCTGCACGCCCGGGGTGTGCATGTCCCTCGCCGCCGCGCTCGCGGGCGCCGAGGCCGCCAAGGGGGGCGGCGGGAGGCCGGCACCGGCCCCGCGCGACGGGTTCGCCAGGCTCACGGCGGCCGAGGCGGAGCGGGCGGTGGCGGGCAACCTCTGCCGCTGCACGGGGTACCGACCGATCGCCGACGCCTGCAAGAGCTTCGCGGCCGACGTGGATTTGGAGGACCTGGGCCTCAACTCCTTCTGGAGGAAAGGGGACGCCCATGCTTCCAAGCTGCCGCGGTACGACGAGGGGAGCATTGGTGTCTTCCCGGAGTTCCTGAAGGCTGAGATCAGAGCTTCTTCTGGGATTGAAGGGTGCGCGCCACCAGCATTGATCGGGAGTGGCAGCACTTGGCACCGACCTCGGACTGTGGAGGAGTACTATAATCTGGTAGGCTCTGAGTTGTTTGGCAAAAGCAGAACAAAGGTGGTTGTGGGCAACACTGCTTCAGGTGTTTACAGAGATGCAGAGGTGTATGATAGGTACATTGACCTGAGATGCATCCCAGAACTGAATTCGGTTAGTATGGGAGCCAAGTGTGTTGAAATTGGAGCCGCAGTATCTATTTCTAAGGCAATTGAGGCTTTGAGAGAAGCTGATGGCTGCAATGATGTGATATTTAGCAAGATTGCTGATCACATGGAAAAGGTGGCTTCTCCATTTGTCCGGAACACAGCGAGCTTGGGTGGAAATCTGATAATTGCGCAGAGGGACCAGTTTGCCTCTGACATCGCAACGATCCTTCTTGCTGCCGGTTCGTCAATATGCATCCAGGTATCATCAAAAAGGTCTACTGCCACGCTGGAGGAATTCCTGCAGATGCCACCTTGCGACTACAAGACACTTCTATTAAGCATTCGCATTCCTTGTTCAACTCCCAATGGTATCTTACCTGGCGATGGAACCATGGATAAGACAGCAAGTGTGAGAGGAACTTCTGTGCTATTTGAGACATACCGAGCTGCTCCACGCCCTCTTGGCAATGCAGTTGCATATCTTAATGCTGCTTTCTTGGCTCATGTTGCTTCAGATGGAACTTCAAGCAGCTTAATATTGAGAGAGTTATGTCTGGCTTTTGGTGCATATGGAACCCAACATGCCATCAGGGCTAGCAGTGTTGAGAAACTGTTAGTGGGTAAACCCATTACTTCTTCAGTACTGCTTGAAGCATGTACACTTCTCAAGAAAACAATTGTTCCTAAAGATGGCACAAGACATGCTGCGTATAGATCAAGCTTGGCAATTGCATTTCTGTTTAGTTTTCTATACCCAGTAACCAAAGAAACTTTGAAGCCTGTAAAGGCCGTTCATCTTAATGGCTGTGTAATTTCTGGCACCAATGGAAATCCAAATTGTGGACCTGATGCGCATATTGATGCTTCACTGAAGATAAATAATGTGAAATCCGATTCATGTAGCAATGATTGCATCCTTGAATATTCAAATCAGATTATTGAAACCAATAAAGACTATGTCCCAGTTGGCATACCAACCAAGAAAGTTGGAGCAGAACTCCAAGCCTCTGGTATGCACTTTGCAGTACTATTAAATAATCACTCCCTCCAGAGATGCATAAGTGGCATTTGACATATACAATACAACTAGTCTTGAAAATGCTACTTCCATCACGAATTTGTGTAATATAATAGTATGAGACCTGGTAACATTTATCATATTTATTGAAGTATTTATGGAGATAAATATATATACATTTCATTTCCACACGTCCAATCCAAAAAATAGTGTAGACATCAATAAGCAAGATTTAAATGTTTGGCTTCACACTTTCAAAACACTACTTATTCTAGAGGTTACTTTTGTGGAATATCATTGGTAATTATCTATTTAAAAGGCTAGTTAGCAATTAGATTATGTAGCGTGTTATATTTGCTTGCAGCCTTGTTCATGCTATTTATTTGCTTGCTTTATCTTCCTATCCCCCCTTTCGAATTACATATGCAACAAATAGTTCATATTTCATAGTCTCTTTTTCAAGTTTAGTAATGTGGATTATTTAATCATTGGCAAGCTTTTATAATCTGTTCTTTTGGAGAGTGATACTGCAGTCCCGAGTGCTGATAAAACCAATATATATAGGTGAGGCTGTATTTGTGGATGACATCCCCTCTCCCAAGGACTGTCTTTATGGAGCATTTATATATAGCACAAAACCTTTGGCACATGTGAAGAGTATAGAACTCGACCCTTCTCTCAAGCAGCTTAATACACTGGGAGTTGTCACTAGTAAGGATATCCCAGATGGTGGCGGCAATGTTGGAGCAAACACCATCTTTGGACCTGAACCTCTGTTTGGTGATCCAGTTACTCAGTGTGCTGGGCAACCTCTTGGTATTGTGGTATGGCTTTTGTAGTAATAATTTTGGAGTTAGAGACCACTATAATGAAAGTTTTGTTTATGACAATTCATGCTACAGTTATATTCTGCTATCCTGAATCTTTTTGGCATAGATTGCAGAAACACAAAGATTTGCCAATATAGCTGCGAAACGAGCTGTTATTGACTACAGTACTGAGAACTTAGATGCTCCAATTTTATCCATAGAGGATGCTGTAAGAAGAGACAGTTATTTTGAAACCCCTCCGTTTCTGCTTCCGCAAAAGATCGGTGATTTCTCAAAAGGGATGGCAGAAGCAGATCAGAAAACCTACTCAGCTGAGGTACACTTCCTGCGTCAGTTTGATCTGTGGATGCATATATTTTAATGTAAAGTAGAAAGTATGTGCTTGCGCACTATAGTTGGTAACCATTGGTTACATAAATGATAAATATCTTTGAGTGGCTTTCCACTGGGCATTTGGTCCCATGTGGCATGAAACTGACAAATTTGCAATATAGCATGTTACTTCTGTGTTGGCCCACAACTGTTGCCTAAAGTTAGTTAGATTAAGCTGCTTTTGTGGAGTATTTGTGCCTTTTATATTCCTTTTCTTTTAATTTAGTTCTGCCCTACCTTGGCTAACTTTTCTGTGTGGCATACATAACATAACCCCTATGATCCTAACAAGGGAGCACAATTTTTTTTTTTGAGATTACACAGTACAACGCAGACGCTCACACACGCACGCACACTCACCCCTATGAATACACGTACGCAAACCCTACCCCTATGAGCACCTCCGAAGGACTGAGCAGAGCCCCGGCAGAGAGATTCCCGAAGTCACCATTGGCACCTCGTTGTCGACGGGAACGCCGCTTACCACTTAACGCATAGCGCCGGTAAATCCTGGTAAATTCCAGGAAAAGGTGCGAGCACAAGGATTTGAACCCTGGTGGGTAGCGTCCCACTGGACCGTCCTACCATTGGACTACAAGTCCAATCGCAACAAGGGAGCACAATTTAAAGGGCATGATTTTTTATATATATCTTTGACATTGGCACTATAATGTTTAGCAACTAAGAAACACTTTTTGCAGGTGAAGCTTAATTCTCAGTACTACTTTTACATGGAAACACAAACTGCTCTGGCGATACTTGATGAGGATAACTGCTTGGTAGTGTATACCTCAAGCCAATGCCCTGAGACAACACAAAATGTCATCGCAAAGTGCCTTGGTTTACCTTGTCACAATGTTCGTGTTATTACCCGGAGAGTTGGTGGTGGCTTTGGAGGAAAAGCTGTCAGGTCATTGCCTGTAAGTGTGTCAAGCCATAGTAATTTTTGTGCATAAAATGCTGGAAACAATGTTCCTTTTCATCCTTTACCAGTCTATGTTGTTTGCACTATGACGGAGCATAAATGGTGAGCAAACAAGTATTGCTTTATGTTCATGTCTAGTATGTTTGATAACTGACAAACATAGCAAAAAATTAAACAAGTATTACATGTAATTCTTAAAAAAACTATTTCATGCCCTTTAAGCCATAGACACTGTTATGCTGAATGGTAAAGTTGAATGGGTCTGTTCAGTATCATTTATATTCACTTTAACCTAGCAATTTTTTCAATGGAGCACTTGTCTTATTAATTTCATTTACAACAGGTGGCGACTGCTTGTGCACTTGCAGCATTTAAGTTGAATCGTCCTGTTCGAATGTATCTTGACCGCAAGACTGATATGATAGTGAGTGGAGGTCGGCATCCCATGAAAATATGCTATTCAGTGGGATTATATATATAGGTGAGGCTGTATTTGTGGATGACATCCCCTCTCCCAAGGACTGTCTTTATGGAGCATTTATATATAGCACAAAACCTTTGGCACATGTGAAGAGTATAGAACTCGACCCGGCATTAAATGTAAACAATATCTATGTCCGGCAGCATTTGATAGATGGTACAACTATAGTACTGCAATTGTATTCTTGGATCTTTTTGGACTCTTTTGTGCCAATTGTGCACAAAGTATTATCTCGACCAACACCTGGAAAAGTGTCTATCCTTAATGATGGGTCTATTGCTGTTGAAGTTGGAGGCATTGAGTTAGGCCAGGGGCTTTGGACAAAAGTGAAGCAGATGGCAGCGTTTGGTCTTGGACAACTGTGGACTGATCGAAGTCAAGAGCTCTTGGACAGAATAAGAGTTATTCAAGCGGATACGTTGAGTAATGTTCAGGGAGGGTGGACCACAGGGAGTACGACATCGGAATCAAGCTGTGAAGCAGTTCGTCTTGCCTGCAATGTCTTGGTTGACAGGCTGAAATCAGTCAAGGAGCAATTTCAAGAAAAGCAAACAAACCTTTCATGGGATGAACTTATTTCCAAGGTTATTGGCTACTTCCTTTATCACCAGTTGTAGGGAACTACCTTCTTTGATCCCCTTGATGTTACTGAAT
This sequence comes from Echinochloa crus-galli, assembly GCA_900205405.1. Lineage (NCBI taxonomy): Eukaryota > Viridiplantae > Streptophyta > Magnoliopsida > Poales > Poaceae > Echinochloa > Echinochloa crus-galli. The sequence goes on from OAMR01000147.1 coordinate 279,343, forward strand.
TTGAGGTCTTTTCATATGAAAAAGGGTGATGCTCAGGAAATTACACATTACCAGATTTTAACAATACAAGTGCTATTGCATGTCTATAGATTTTGTTCAATATATGAATTGTTGCTTTCGCCAATATGCAGGCAATAATGGTTGGTGTGGACTTATCAGCACGAGAATACTACATTCCTGGGCCTTCTGGTTCTTATCTAAACTATGGAGCTGCTGCCAGTGAGGTATCATTGTCTTACACTTAAGTGTGGCTTAAGACATGCTACTCCAGACAATAGAATGATGATAGGAAAGGGTCGAAACGTGTATGACTATGCTAAGATGTTTGTTCAACATTGCAGGTGGAGATTGATCTTCTTACCGGGGCCACCACAATTGTGCGAAGTGATCTTATATACGACTGTGGCCAGAGCTTAAACCCTGCCGTGGACTTGGGGCAGGTGGGTATAATGTATTTGACTATTTATATTGCTCTTCTCACTTTCAGAAATCTAGAGATTTCTTTTATTTTCTCTGTTTCTTTCGTTGATCTTGAAGTATCAGCCACTTGCAGATATAGTATCTTTACATTAAACTGAAAAAATGTCAATATTTTCAGAGACAGCGGAGCTACAATTATAATTGTGGTCTACTTAAGAGTGAAGAAAGAAAGAAACAAACAATCTAGTTCTCATCTCGTGTTCGTCCCTCTCATCTATGATTTAGCCTCTCATCCCTAACAGCCGTCTCCATCAGGCTATCCTCCTGGTGGTGAAATCTAGAGATTTCTTTTATTTTCTCTGTTTCTTTTGTTGATCTTGAAGTATCAGTCACTTGCAGATATAATATCTTTACATTAAACTAGAAAAAATGTCAATATTTTCAGAGACAGCGGAGCTACAATTGTAATTGCGGTCTGCTTTCATGTTTCAGGTTGAAGGGGCATTTGTTCAAGGAATTGGATATTTCATGAGCGAGGAATATGTCACCAACTTGGATGGGTTGGTTATCTCGGATGGGACTTGGACATACAAGATCCCAACTATGGACACTATCCCAAAACAGTTCAATGTTAAGCTGCTTAACAGTGGATTCCACAAGAAACGGGTGCTCTCTTCAAAAGGTGCTTAGGGTCTTAAACTGGACACTTGCGATTATGCTTTTAATAGGTTGCTGCTGAGCTAACATGCTTTGTAGGTTCAAAATAAATTGGTAAATTTCTTAGAATTTCCCTACTGGATACTGCACTGCGTTTGTATGTTTTTGGGATTTTGGAATATACTTGCCACTGACTGGAGTCATGTTTTGCAGCATCTGGGGAGCCGCCTTTGCTTCTTGCCGCTTCAGTGCACTGTGCGACAAGAGAAGCAATTAGAGCAGCAAGGAAGGAACCCCACTGCTCTGGTTCCGGAACTTCTATGCTATCCCATTTCGATCTGGAGGTTCCTGCGATCATGCCCGTGGTGAAGGAGCTGTGCGGCTTGGACAATGTGGAGAAGTACTTGGAGAGCCTGCTGAGCTCCAAATGAAGAACGAAACCAAGTCATCACCATTTTTCCCAGATTTCCTTAGCAGTGTAAAACCTTACCTACATAAGGTTATTGCGGCATTTTTCAGAGTTCAACAGAGAAGAGGGGTTCATAGCTGTAGATAGTGGGGCATCACAAGACATAAGGACTATAGCAAAGAGACTTTGTTCGAGTAGATTTTAGGTGATATCTTTCCTTGGTGAATGGTGTATAAGTTCAGACAGCGATATCATAGCATATCATTGACAACTAGACTATACATTTTCACTGTTTTTTGCCTTCCTAATGTGTGTCAGCTCAAATACTAAAAAACAACCGTTTGTTTCTCTTATTAACATAAAGTATTACAGAGTTATATTTTCTTTTCTGGAGGTGGGTGCATGCACTCCCTATACCCTCGCGCTCACTCCACTCCAGCATGCACGTGTGCCCAGGTATTACATACCCAATTACCCATTTACAACTCAGCTCAAGATGTATATATGTTCCTTTACACAATGAAACGCGCGTGTGCATAGATCCAGATCAGAGTTATTGTTACGTGAACAGCCACAAGAACTCCAGAACATCAGGCTGAAGCAACAGGGTTCTCCTCCTTGACCTTGCTCTCGCCGCCATGTTCCAGTACCTGTACAGGCACCTCTTCAGTTTTCTTTCCCTTGTCTTCCTGCACCTGTTCAGGCTTCTCTTCATTGGCCTTTCCTTTTCCGCCCTCTTCCAGCTCTTTCAGCTGCTTGATGATGTCCTCTCTCTTAGCCTGTAGGTCCTGCAACTTGGCGTCGACCTTCTCCAACTTCGCCTTCAACTTTGCCGGATCATTTATCTTCTCCTTTGCACCCTTTTCTTTCTTCTTATCTTTCTTCTCTTTGTCTTTCTTCTCCTTGTCTTTCTTGCCTCCTCCATCTTCACCACCATCCTTCTCGTCCTTCTTACTATCTTCCTTCTTGTCACCCTTGTCCTTCTTCTTCTCTTTCTTTTCTTTATCTTTCTTCTCGTCTTCATCATCATCATTGCGACCTACCTTCTCTTTCTTCTGTGGTTCATCCTTTGTTAGCTTGATTTCCCGGGTGCCCGAGTCTGCAGGTCCTGTAAGTTCTTTATTCTCCAGCTGACCCTCTTTCGCCTCGTCGCTCTTCTTGTTCTTATTTTTCTTGTCTTTGCCTTTCTCTTGTTTTTCATCGCTTGAAACCTTCAACTCTGATTCATCCTTGTCTTTGGCCTTCTTATCCTTCTTATCTTTATCTTTGCCTTCGCTCTTCTTATGCTTCTCTTCCTCACCAACATCTTCATCATCTTTCTTCTTTTTCTTATCTTTGATTTTCTCTTGTTTTTCATCACTTGAACCCTTGGACTCCGATCCATCCTTATCTTTAGCCTTCTTATCCTTCTTGTCTTTCTCTTTGCTTTCACCCTTATCTTTCTCTGCCTTCCCTGAATCATCATCTTCTTTCTTTTTCTTATCTTTTTCCTTATTATCCTTCTTCTTGATCTTCTCACCATCTTTGTCGTCTTTATGCTCATCTTCATGCTTTTCTGACTTCTCCTTCTCTTTGTTTTTCTTCACCGCTTTACCTTTGCATGCAGATCCTGCACTATCAACCAAGTCTTTGACCTCTTCCTTCTCCACGAACTTGGCTTCGATCTCGATCTCGACCTCCTTCTTCTCGTCCTCGTCTCCAGATGACTTGTCCTTGCTCTTGATCTTGAGATGGATCTCATCCTTGGACTTCTTCTCCTCCTCCTTCAGCTTGGCGGATTCTTTATCTTTTCCCATCTTGAATGCAACCAAGCACCCCCTGCAGTTACAACTTTTAGTCACTATCAAATGAATTCGCTACACCATGAGGACACTGACTTATTGGCAGCAATTTTTTCCACAAGAGAATCTGCTGAGCTCGGTGATATGGGCCCCCACATGTCCTATTCTGCTATCCACCATTTCGCAATATTCACTTAAGGATAAAGCGACAAATCCAAAGGATAACTAAATGATCTTTGGACATGCTGTCCATGAAACACGGAGTTGGCATTTAGTAAATTTTTTTCCAGCAATCGCCATATAATACAAACTTGGATTAGGCTAATGGAATCTGGACCAGGAGGTAGAAGTAATTTGGATTAGAACAAAGCAAATATCTGAAGAACTGGCTCGGCTAATCTAGTCGAACTTTTTGCATAAACTGAGCGCTCTCAGGGACGCCGGCAGGCACACACATTACAGCCGGCCATTGCTGCTACTCCAGGCTACAGCAACCAGTCACGGGGGCGAACAGAGGCAAGAACAAGAGCTAGCAAACCGATCGATCTCAACTCAAGTACTCCGTAGTACCGTACAAGAGGGGTTTCTTGGGTTCTGACCTTGGTGGCGGTGAGTGAGGCTCCGGCACCTCTGTTGAAAGGTCAGGCAGCAGAGCCAACGATCTGGCGGCGGCGTTGGCCTTCCCGGCGCGCTGCGGGGTGGGGGATCAGCTCGGCCGGTAAGATCTGGGAGGGGAGCAGAGCAGGACGAGTGCGGCAGCTTCGAGAACGGGAGCGGGCTTAAATAAAGAAGTGGGAAGAGAAGAGAACGGGAACGGGAGCCTGGAAGGGAGGAGAAGGAGAAGAAGGCCGCGGCCGAAGGGGACGTGCGTGGCCGCGTCGCGTCGGCGAGCGCGTTCGTGCGGGCGGGGGTGGCTGGCGTGCGACGGTGTGGCCGCGTGGCGCGCGCGCTCTGTGTCGGCCGGGCCTCTCGTGGGCCTTTGATTGGGGTGATGGGTTCATGGCAGCCGCGGAGTGGATTTGCTACACGATGGAGGATCATAATCGTAAAGGACACTGACTTATTGGAAACCATTTTTTCCACAAGAGAATCTGCTGAGCTCGGTGATATGGGCCCCCACATGTCCTATTCTGCTATCCACCATTTCGCAATATTCACTTAAGGATAAAGCGACAAATCCAAAGGATAACTAAACAATCTTTGGACATGATGTTCATGAAACACGGAGTTGGCATTTAGTAATTTTTTTCCAGCAATCGCAATAACAAAGTTGGATTAGGCTTATGGAATCTGGACCAAGAGGTAGAACAAAGCAAATATCTGAAGAATTGGTTCGGCTAATCTAGTCGAACTTTTTGCACAAAGTGAGCGCTCTCAGGGACGCGCCATTGCTACTACATGCTACAGCAACCAGTTAAGGGGGCGAACAGAGGCAAGAACAAGAGCTAGCAAACCGATCGATCTCAACTCAAGTACTCCGTAGTACCGTACAAGAGGGGTTTCTTGGGTTCTGACCTTGGTGGCGGTGAGTGAGGCTCCGGCACCTCTGTTGAAAGGTCAGGCAGCAGAGCCAACGATCTGGCGGCGGCGTTGGCCTTCCCGGCGCGCTGCGGGGTGGGGGATCAGCTCGGCCGGTAAGATCTGGGAGGGGAGCAGAGCAGGACGAGTGCGGCAGCTTCGAGAACGGGAGCGGGCTTAAATAAAGAAGTGGGAAGAGAAGAGAACGGGAACGGGAGCCTGGAAGGGAGGAGAAGGAGAAGAAGGCCGCGGCCGAAGGGGACGTGCGTGGCCGCGTCGCGTCGGCGAGCGCGTTCGTGCGGGCGGGGGTGGCTGGCGTGCGACGGTGTGGCCGCGTGGCGCGCGCGCTCTGTGTCGGCCGGGCCTCTCGTGGGCCTTTGATTGGGGTGATGGGCTCATGGGCGCGACCTGCAGCACTTACTCGCGAAAATGCGGTAGAAAAGTTGTATTGTAGCACTTTCATTTATTCTTGATAATTGTTGTCCTACTAGGATCTAACTAGTCTCAAAAAAATTCGTCTCGTCGTGTACATCAAAACTATGCAATTAATTTTTTAAATTTACTTATATTTAATGTCTCATGCATGTACCGATATTTTGATGTGATGTGATGGAACTTTTTGTATAGTGAAATTTTGAGAGGGATTTTGGAAACTAAACACAGCCAATGATCAAAATGGTTTTCGACGACCTCGCTTAATGCAGGAAATCCCTAGCGCTAGCGGTGAATCAGGTTGTACTGGTCCAATTTTATGTGAAACTGAAACTCTCAATTTTCAGATTAGTAGCCATTTCAGCGACCAATTGTGTTTTATTCACGATTTGATCGTCCAATGCAAACTCCGAAACCTCCCCATTCGTGAGGTACGGACTGTATAATTTTGGCGATGACCACTCGTTCTAGTCGGTTGTCAACAAATATGCCACCTAGCTGCCGTCGGCAGAATGTTTTTTTTTTGAAAGACCTCGGCAGAATGGATTGTTGTTGTCTTGTGAACTTATTAAAAAACAAATTACTTCTCCTGTGCATATGTGGCTAGGCTGACAACTACTATAGAGCTCTCTCGATCACATACCATCTGGTAGTACCGGTATTTAATCATTTTTTGCACAATAGCTTAATCCAGCGCACGAATACGGTGGACCAGCACTATGATTGGATTATACTAAAAACCCAATATGATTTTTTAATTACACGGTACAGCGCACACGCATAGACACCTTTTCTTATTTATCTAAAAAATACTACACTCATCCCCTATGAATACACGTACGCAAACCCTACCTTATGAGCACCTTTAAAGGACTGAGCAGAGCACTGGCAGATCTGGAGATTCTCGAATTTATCATTGATGTCTCGTTGTCGAGGCCCTATGAGCACCTTCGAATGACTGAGCAGAGAGCAGAGAACCGGTAGATCTGGAGATTCCTAAAGTCATCATTGACGCCTCGTTGTCGAGGGGAACGTCGCTTACCACTTAATGCATAGCGCCGGCAGATCAGGAGATTCCCAAAGTCATCGTTACCCGCCTCGTTGTCGAGGAGAACGTCGCTTACCACTTAACGCATAGCGCCGGTAAATCCTGATAAATCTCAGAAAAAGGTACGAGCATCTGGATTTGAACCCTGATGGGTAGCGTCCCACTGGATCGTCTTACTGTTGGACTACAAACAAATTCGCAAAAACCCAACATGATTGGACACTTGGATTTTGCAGCAAACATCCTTGCCTGCCAACACACCGCTGTCGACCAGCTCGTACAGCACAGCTTGGCCCGGTGGGCCCCGCGCACCAAAACGCCTCCGGGCCTTCCGTGGGCGCCGTCTACCTGCGCCGGAGCCGCGAGATCACCGGCAGTGGGCCCGGCGCGACACCGCCACCCCGCCGCCGGGTCCGCTTGCAGGTGCGCTGTGGGCCCTGCGTAGCCGCTGTTTTGTCTCTGGCAGCCGACCCGACGCGGTGTTCCAGCGCAGAGGAATAGAAAAAGGGTCAGCACTGGTGTTTACTGTTTACCTGCCGGCTGCTTTTCCTGTCCGTCAAACCGAAGCGGAGAAAACGAGTTCAAAAATTGCTACGGCTACATGACGCAGTGAACTCGCTTTCTCGGTAGGGGAAGCAAGGCGGTCAAGCAGCCACACTGCTCCGTTTGAACATGAATCATGAATCTTGATGATAACGACCTTTCATATGTCATCGACGGATCGACCCAAACAAATTTCAGCGGAAATGTTGTGACAAATCAAAAACACTTGGACAGTAGAAAATGTCTAGCGACGTGGTTAGTCTAATTCGTTAGACTAGCCTCTTTATACCATGACAGGGTCTCTTATTTTATACACAAGTCTTAATCAATCGCTCTTAGTTAGTAAATATAGGGCATGTTTGGTTCTCTACCATACATTGCCACGCCTAACGCCTAACGCCTAACGTATAGGGCAAGGTAGCCACAAGATGCAAGGCTGCTGTTTGGTTTCTACTAAATCTGTGGCCGCCACAGGCTTTTGCAGCACAAATTCCTGCCACAAGTGCGGCGTCCATTTTCTACGCCTCACCTTCGGCGGCGCCACAAGTTGGCGTGGCGGAACAGGGCTGGGAACCAAGCAGGCCGATATATTTTAGATAGCACAACTATAGTAAGCTAAAAGACGATATTAACGGTCCATCGTTTTTCTCCAAAAACAAAGCAGACAGTATAATAGAGTGGAAACACATTTTTTGGAACATGAGGAGCTGAAACGTATATGTAAAAGCAGACATTACAATTCAAGGTAGCATCAGGATGTAAAACTTCACCGACTTGACCCTACATCAGTGCATACTAACCAAAACCATTCGGTGTGATCAATCATTAGCCGGTGGATCGGCATAAAATAAACTCCATTCGGCACCCTTCTTTCCCTGTTTAAAAAAAAAACTTTCCATGACACTTGCCAGCCTGCCTAAAAAGATCCCGGGTGGCCCACCTGCCAGCCTCAGCACCCGCCGCGTCCAGCAGCTCAGCCCCCACCTCCCCTCTGCTTTAAGCCTCCTCTGCGGCGCAACGGCCACACCTCCTCCGGCCTCCGCTCCCCACCCTCCTCTCTCTCCTCGCCGCGCCGGGCCGCATCGCCGCCATGAACAACCTCCTCTCGGTAAGCGCCCCGTCTCCTCTCCTTCCCTCCCCTCAGGCTCCTTCTGCTTCCTCAACCGCTCGCCGGGATCCGGCGCGCGAGCTCGAGATCTGGGGCGGGCTCGTCGGCGCTGCCCCCCTCCCGCACGGGTTCCCGAGTGGATGGAGGGACCGCCGTCGCCGGCGCCAGGTTTTGGTTCGCAGAGGTGGAGTGATCGGCGGGGAAAGGGATTGCTTGAGCGAGGCGGCGAGCCGGAATGCGGGGCGAGCGGTGGAAGGAACCGGCCTGCGTTTCTCGGTTGCGTGCGGCAGGGTAGCCGCCTTTGGGGTGGTTGCGTTAGATCTGTGTGGATTGGTTCGGAGGCAGTTGAATTGCCTTGGGACCAAAGGGGGCCTTTTGAGCTTTTGGCTAGTGGTTTTGTGCCTTCCTGGGTTGTACCAAGGATGGATAGGTTCTGTTTTTCTCTGAGTTGTTCTCTAGCTTTTGAGTGAACTGTGCTGTTAGAGCCATTTTCAATGCGCAATTGCATTAATTGCTCGTGGTGCAATTGGTTTAACTGAACAGTGGCAATGATCGAGTTAACACTAGCTGTGTTAAGGGCTGCTGTTGAAGTGATAGCCCACAGGCTTTGCATTTAGTTATTTAATGGAGTTTGGTGTGCTGTAAAGATCATTTTCACATCCGATATGCTAGAACTTTTTGTTTCCGGTGCATGCTGCATTTCAGTCTCGTACAATTCGCAAATGGAAATCTATCTGCTCAGTTGGGAATGAAGTGCTGATATTTATTGTGCCTATGCTGCTGCATGTAGAATGGATGCTTGGATTTTTGTATTGGGTTTATAATATAACCATCTTCTGTGAAGTAGCTGCAGTACATGTGTAACATAGTATGAACTTCCCTTTTGCACAGGATTCCTTTGAGCTCCCTCGGCGGGACTCTTCAAGAGATGCCGACATTGAAATGGGGATGCATCAGGCTGATGCTTCAGACAACTTAAAGGATTTCTTGAAAAAGGTGATGTTTACATAAATACTCGACTGTGTGCATCTATTCATCTTACCATATTTATCATTTTACCACAGTTGCACTGTTATTCCAACTTCTGTCCTGGTTACTAACATAATGATTGGTGATATAACAGGTTGATGCAATCGAGAGTCTAATTGCAAAGCTGACAAATTTATTGAATAAGCTCCAGGTACATTCATTCCCCAGGCCCCATTCATTATTTTCTATTTTCCTTATCTTATGCTAATGCCTAGAATTTAATAGCATCATAGAATACTGTGTTTGGTTCCCATTTTCTTGATGAATTTACCTTGGACCTGTCAATCTTATATAACGAACCTAACTTTTGTTTGTAGACTGCAAATGAGGAATCGAAGGCAGTTACAAAAGCAAGTGCCATGAAAGGTGGGAGTAGTTGTTTATTCTGTCAGACTTAACCTTATCTGAAATGCATGTGCATTATTTTGGGAATACCACAATACTTATGTTTAGATACAACAATTATTTTTTGTAGCAATTAAGCAGCGGATGGAGAAAGATATTGATGAAGTGGGGAAAATTGCTCGTCAGGCAAAGACAAAAGTTGATGAACTGGAAAAAGATGTATGCTCTTGCTTGACCTTGAAAGTTAACATTATTCGACCTAGCAATATCTATAGAAATCAAATTGGTCCATGCTTATGGTTGGAATTATATAAATGAGTCACAACCTGATCAATTATGCTGCTGTTAATTGTAAGATAGAATTGAAGAACCTTCTTATTTTACTCTATGATGTGGCATTTTGCAAGACTATTTGGTTTTCAAATATTGCTAAATTCACTATAAATGAACAATATTTTCTGAAAGATTATCAAATAGGCATTTTCTATTTTTTGTAATCATGCTGACTTGTGTGCTGCTATCAACAATTAACTCTATATTGTTTGCGCGATTCTGGAACAGAACTTATCAAATAGGCAAAAACCTGGATGCGGAAAGGGGTCTGCTGTGGACCGGTCAAGAGAGCAGACTACCGGGTAAATTCGCAGTTCATCCCAGTTTCTTTGTTATGTAGTTGGCATGAATTTGTTGTTCATTCAATATTTTTATCAATTTCTACAGAGCAGTGAAAAAGAAATTGAAGGAGCGGATGGATGATTTTCAGGTATCGTGTTCGTCTTGTGGCAATGCCTGCATTTCCATGTACTTAATAATCCCGCTGTTCTGTGATATTAAGATCCATGTAACATACGATATCTTAAAATATGAATATAGAGTTAACTGCTTCAACATTTCATTTTGCTCCTTGGAAGATTTAATATGTTTTCTAGAGTAGCAGAGAAGAAATGTTTTGCTTTTCCATGCCTAAGAAACATCCAAGTATAAGAATTATGCATGCCTGTCTCATTATAAGTAGCGGATGTGTATTTGTATTGGGTTGTATGCTTTATTTTAGTTTAAGAAAAGATAAACATTATGTTTAGCTACTTGGTCTGCTAAACATTGTGAACACCTGCCAATAGTATTGCTTACAAACCTGTGGAGAAACTTAGTTATATTGTCTGTATCATGTAAGTAATACCCTGTTAATAACTGGTGCAGACTTTGAGAGAAGCAATCCGGCAGGAGTACCGGGAGGTTGTTGAAAGAAGGGTTTTTACTGTAACGGGCAATCGTCCAGATGAGGAGGTAACTACTGTACACCATACTTTTCACCTTGTGGTTGACTTCATAATTTTTCTCATAGTATTGCTGTCAACCCTGCAGACAATTGATGACATGATAGAGACTGGAAAAAGTGAGCAAATCTTCAAGGACGCGATCCAACAGCAGGGAAGAGGTCAGGTATGTGATGTAGCATAGGTCATTAATAGAGACGTAGGTTTCATGAGCAAGTCTATCCATATCTGTTTACAGCATCAGTTCGTAACTAACATTTTTTTTGTCATTTGCAGATTCTGGACACTGTTGCTGAAATACAGGAGCGACATGATGCTGTAAGGGATCTAGAGAGGAAGCTACTTGAGTTGCAGCAGGTGATCCTCTTTTTTTGCATAAGCTATTCTATGTAATACACTAGTATTTTGCAAAACTGGGTTGGGTTTACAAAAAAAAAAGTAAAAGGAGGTTTTCTGCATTATCACTTTTGGCATTTACTGTTTTTTATAAGTACCATTACTGCTTAGCGATTCGCCATTCAACGAACACAGAGCTCCCCTCATTATACCATGCCTTGCTTTCAACAAAAGAGTAATACTGAACCGGTGGAGTTGTTGTGTCCCTACGCCCTAGTTGATGTGTTTGCAGTAACTTCTCATCTCTGAGCATCAAAAGTTAAAGTCCCTTTATGCCATTTCCCTGTTTTTTCCTTTTAGATTTTCATGGACATGGCAGTTCTTGTTGAGGCTCAAGGAGACATGATCAACAACATCGAGACACATGTAAGAGCTTCCTACTTCTGCAGTTAGTCGTTCATAGAACAAGCATCAAAGTGTTCTTTATAACAAGCTAGATGAAATATCTTACTTGTCAATTCCCTTCCTCTATTTCAAGGTTTCGAATGCTACAAATCACATACAGCAAGGTGTGAGTGCGCTCCAGAATGCGAAGAAGCTGCAGAAGAATTCGAGGAAGTGGATGTGCTATGCCATCATCATACTGCTGGTGATAGTGATCATCATTGTGGTGGCAGTCATCCAGCCATGGAAGAAATAGCGTGGTTCCAAACTGGGGGAGCGCGGGATATATTGCTTTTTCTGCTTGTGTAATATGTGTAGCTTATGTGGGTGATTCGTGATTTATCGTTGTACCTATGGTCGTCATTACAGAAGCTTCTGCCTGCCCTTTGGGCATTTCGATTCTTTCTGTTTGGGATAGTTGGCTAATGACAGTCCTACAGGGTCCCAAATCTGAAACGCCGCTGCAACCATATGCCTGTGAAAAATGACGCATCAATGGCCGAATACTCTCTTTCATGCCTGTGGAACTGCAGAAGGCTTCAGGCCATCCAAAGGTCTGACGAGATACTTCTACACCTCGATTGAGCTCTCTCCCGTGTGATAAGATTGATAACAAGCCTTTGATTAGTCGGGGTTGACCATTATCGGCATCTTGATTTGCTGCGCTACCCATCATTGACATAGATTTTATGTGAAAGATTAGCACTAATGATACAAAGAAATCTCTTGTGTGCTAACAAATGCATTGACACAATCTATGAAATACAACATACCAAATTCCTAAAAGTACCACTCCTAGGATTCAATACTTCTATTTATAGTAGTACTAATTAGTCTAATATAACACAGTGTGAATATAATTACTGTGAACTCGTTGATTGCTAAGGCATCCTCTAATGGTTAGTTATATGCTAGTTTATAGGACTAAGAGATAGTGTAATAGATATCTCTTCCAATAATTATGAATCAGACATAGCTCTTACATACCTAGCCTCGTGTGTCCTATCTGATTTTATGTTGTGTGCATGAGACTACCTCGTCTTAAGAAAAAGAGTATTTCTTTTTTAGAGGAACAAAAGAGTGTAATTGTAGCCATAACTATTTGTCTTATCACTCTAAATAGACAATTAACCATTTTCATGTCTAAATTGGTCTTTTGACTGATTAGTGTTGATCACATAATTGTCTACGTAGAGTGATAATTATGTGATCAATGTTGAGACAATTATGTAGCATGATCTTTTGACAACAACATTGATCAGTCTTGAAAAAAAAACTAGAATTGCATTCATCATGTGATTATTTTAAACAAGAGATGGCTCTCCTTTCTCTCTCCTCCGCATGGAGAAAAAATCTAATGTGACATAATTATAAGGTAGGCGATTTAGCACTATTGGAGAAGGCCTAATTTCTGCTTGCTGACTACATTTTTCTAATTGCTGTTAGGATTTTGAGAAGAGCTAGCCTGCCACCAGTTTAATTAATTGATTAAATACGAGCTATTTGTATCTCTAACCTTTTTTTCACAAATCAGAAGCCCAACACAATTGGTCCAGTTCATTAAGTACCTAGACATCCAACTCCCTACGTTCGTCATTAAGTGTGTATACATCCAACTCTTGATACATCTCCATTTATGATGAAGTAATAATATATGGAAGAAATACGAGCTATTTGTATCTCTAACCTTTTTTCACAAATCAGAAACCCAACTTATAGCCGAAAATTGGTCAAGTTCATTAAGGGGGTGTTTGGTTCCACGGACTAAAACCAAAACGGACTAAAATTAGTTCCAAAACGGACTAAAGATCCAAACTCTTTGGACTAAAACTCTCAAAAGGGACTAAAACTCTTTAGCTCCACAAGAGGAGCTTATAGGGACTAAAACCACCACTTTTCCACTGGATACCCCTCCCCCCACCCACCAGCCCCACTTGTTCTTTTTTAGTCCATGGATAAAGTAGTCTTTGCGCAAGGCATTAAAGCAACTTTAGTCCCTTTTAGTTTTAGTTTAGAGATCCAAACAGCAATTTTAGTCCGTAAGGGACTAATTTAGTCCCTAGAAAACCAAACAGCCCTAATACCTAGACATCCAACTCTCTAAGCTCTTCATTAAGTGCATATACATCCAATTCTCGATACATCTCCACTTTAGTACCATGATGTAATACATGGAAGATCCTGCACTTTGAACTAAAAAGTAAAAAAACACGCCCCGAGTGTTTTTGTTTTTTAAAAAGCAAACGTTGGGAGGCCCGTTCACTCAACCTTTTCCACAACAAACTCCACGTCACAGCGAAACTGAAGCCATGGAGCGCGTGAGCTTTTTGTAAAAGGACCCGAAATTTGTTCATTTCCACGATCCCTACACCGCGCAGAAAGCAGTATAAACACGGCCTCCTCCTGCCCCTTGGGCCCCGCCTGCCTGTCTGGGTGTCGGAATTCCCCGCGGCTCACCGCCGTTCCTTCCTCCCCTGAATCGGCCATCCTCGTCGTGCTCATCCAGCTCTAGTGGGTAGCGGTAGACGGCCGGCGACGAGGTGGGTGACTATTCCTTCTACTCCTGCTTCTGCACCTTATCCCTCTCTCGGATTGAGGCATGGTTTCGGGCTTTCGGCTGGGTTAGGGTTTTGGGTCCGGGGCTGTCGCGGGAGGGCTCCATGGCTGGAGGGTTTAGAGGAGCGTCGGGCGGCGGCGGTACATGGCGGCCGTGGCGAATCGAGGGTGGCGGGGTGAGGAGGCGTGAGCACCGCCGGCCGGGAGGCAGACGGCAACCGGCGGGAAGGGCCGACGGCGGGGGGGCGTGCGGCTTCCTCAGTTAACGAATGGCGGTGTGGGTGGCAAGACTGGCGGCGCCATTACGGGCGGCCGGGGGCAGGGCGGAGGCCGGCGGTGGCAGGGGCAGTCGCTATGACCTCTGTTTCAGGTGGCATGGGAGTAGTCGGCTGGCTCATAGTGAGATTTGGCGCCCTGTAATGATTAGCATGATTAATGATGCTGTGTGTTAAAGTGTGTTTCTTGAGCTGTTTTTTTTCCATCTGCTGATTTTATTTATCTGCAGATTTGAGCCTCACACTAGATACTCTATGGCATCTGATTCGAAACCAGTCAGTGGCCAAAAGGTTGAGATGACTTCCCATGCTGCGGAGAACTGTGGTGATCAAGCTTGTCATGGCAAATGCCAAAGCCACGACAGTGGTGATATTAAACCGTTTTGTGCTGAAGTGAATGTAATTTCCTCGTTGATTGAGAGTCATACTGATGGGAAGGCTTCGAAAGAGAACTGCGGAGCTGGCAGTTCTACTTATGATCGTGCTGATGCGTTGGTAGAAGATGTCAAGAGTTCCGTAGCAAGGTCAGGTCATGTTGAGGGTGCTGATCCTGATGGCTGTCTGAATGCCAAAAGTGGAAGTTGCATGGCTGTTGATGATCTACTGCAGGAGTTTGAAAGAGAACAAGCTGGGGGTACACTGGAGGATCTGTTTTTCTCTAATGATGAAGAGGAAGATGACATTGACTGGGAACCTGCTAGCAGCCTTGTTGTGAGTAGGTGGTTTTGCTTGAACTGCACAATGCCAAATGTGGACGAGATTACTTATTGCCTGGTAAGGTTATTTTTTGGTGCCAGGAAAGCAGCTGGGCTAATTTTTATTTCAATACATCCAATATTATTGTTTTGACTCATCATCTTGGTGCTTGTTTTCATATTCTAGAATTGCCATGAGCTCAAGGGATCAGGTGTAGGTGGATATGATGCTTTCAAAACTCAAATGGCACAGGCAAATTTGGTATCTGCTGACACAGGTGTTGTTTGCGTTTATAGCTATATTTTGCCATTGCTTTAAACTATCAAGTGTCAGATATTTGTTTCAGTTTTAGTGCTTGTTTCTTAGTTTAGATATCAAGATTGGTACTAATAACTAATTAAAGTGAATGGAAGAGAGAAAAGATAGAAACACTAGAAGCTTGGGGAAAAAAATAGGTTAATGGACCTAGTTAAGTTTCAACCTAAGAAAATTATAATTTATACAGAATTAGACTAAGTAGCTAATTCTGGTTTGGTTATCGAATTTTGTATGTGGACAGATAGTGGCCATGTGAGAATGCTACTGCAAATTGGCAACATATTAACAAAAAAATCTCTCATGGAATATTTTCAAGTAGAGATTTGATCCATACATGTGATGTGTATGGTTTAGAGTTTGGATCAGTGATATGGTCAAACACAAAGTCATGCACACAACTGCACATTAGCCCTGCTCCATGTTCCCAAATATGTGGTTGGTTTGCTTGCTCCATGTTCCTAATTGGTGATTAAGTTCAGTTAACACATGTCAGCTCAAAATTTTATATGTGCATGAATCAACAAAGCATCGAAACCATCTAAATCATTGGAATCTATATACAGAATGAAATAGAAATGGTGTGACACTGGATAACACAATGTATGCTTACCATCACACAATAGTTTGAAAAAACTGAATGGGTGCCACTGCACTATTTTTTCATTGCCTAGTGTATTCTGTTTCAAATTTCTGATTTGCTCACACTATTATTCTATACAGAATTAACACAAGTGTCTACAGCCATTGGTTTTGATGAAAGAATGCTACTCCATTGTGAGGTAAATCACGACTAATGTAATTTGAGCTAGCAGATACAGTGATATAATGTTTGGATTGGAGCTCTTGCATCAATGTTGGTAGCTCTAAGTTTATGAACAGGAAGGACGTTACACTTTATGCTTACCATCTCAATTGTTGTTCACTTTGGTGACCATTTTTGTTTGATTGGATGGTGCATCTTATATACACCTCTTCAATACCATACTGAAGAGCAAAAATTAGAACTTATACGCACAGATTTATATTATTTTTTGTGTTTAAAATACCTTCCTTATTTTTTAAATGTGATACCATATGTTCTCCACTGTGCTGTTTTCTAAAAGATCACTTGAGTGTTGCACATTCTTTTTTTCTCTCATTATGCACCCAAACAAAGTGCTATAGAAACAATACTTATGTTTTCTAGATTTTTCCTGATTTTGTTGAACTGATGTATTGTATTTTTTATGATATAAGGTAGAGGATAAACCAAATCCACATCCAGAAAGACCAGACCGCCTTCGTGCAATTGCTGCCAGTCTTGCTGCTGCAGGTGCATACTTTTGTTTACCTCTAATATTTTGTGTGTAGCCTCTGATGTATTTTAACACATGCAAGTACAGGGTTTCATTTCTGCTATTAAGGTGTTAGTTAAGTTCTAGTAGAATAATATCATTTTATGCACTTCGGAAAATCTATTGCAAGAAAACTCTTCAATATTTTTTGTGATATTATGATCTGATGATATAATTATCTTTCCATTTTAGCAAAACAATATGGATGATTATTAGACAGCAACTACATTGATTGTGGTCCTGTAGCAAATACAAAAAAAATATTTCATGTCAAAAAATGGTTCGATGAGCGTTCCTTCTTTTCTGGTTGTCATTAGCACAGACTACAAATTCATTGTTATATCCTTCAGGAATCTTTCCCTCAAAATGTGCTTTGGTACCCCCTCGAGAAATTACCAAGGAGGAACTCCTAATGGTAAGTGAGAAGTTCACAGGTGTTATCCCCCTGGTATAGATTTTTCATTTCATAATCTCCCTGATAAGTCAAATTTTGGTAATTTCTAGGTTCATACTCCAGACCACATTGAAAGTGTTGAGCAGACAAAGAACATGCTTTACAGGTACTATTATTTGATTAGTTTTTACTTTAAAAGATAATGATATTTGAGTTGAGCGCTATCTGTTTTGGTTATAATTAATGCATGCTTAGCATATCGTCATATTTATGTGAGAACATCATTCTGGGTTTAATTACTCAATTTGCAGTTACTTCACTTCGGATACTTATGCAAATGGACACTCAGCATGTGCCGCTAAACTTGCGGCAGGACTATGTGCTGATCTTGCCAGTTTGATAGTATCTGGGCGTGTTCCCAATGGCTTTGCATTGGTACTGTGCTGATGGTCTTGTATCTTAAATTTTTCATCTAAATTTTCATGCTGCGCAGCACTGAGACAAAACTTGAACAATACTGATCGTGTCTACTGGAAGACAGGTGAGACCTCCTGGGCATCATGCAGGGGTGAAGCAAGCAATGGGTTTTTGTCTTCACAACAATGCAGCAGTGGCTGCATTAGCTGCAAAAAGAGCAGGTGCCAAGAAGGTCCTCATAGTTGACTGGGTAATGGTTTTGCACAATTTGTTCTGTTCTAAACCTGTTCTATAGCCAATTAATGCTAGTTGTCTTATCAGTAATATTCTCAATTATTGTTACAGGATGTGCACCACGGAAATGGCACACAGGAGATATTCAACGGGGACAGATCAGTGAGTTGACTCCTTTCCTTTTATGTTTGGGGCCTTCATATGTCAAAATAGCAAAATTGAAATATAGCGTTGACTTTGTCGTGTTTTCATGTATTCTTTTTCTTGATAATGACCTATTCTTTTATTCCTCTTTTTTCCTGCTATATGTTTGTTTTTCTCAGATTCACCCTCTATTATTTTTTTGATTTAGTAACACATAGAACAGTTAATAGCAGTGGCAGGTTAAATGGTTTTCCGCTTCAATGTAGAGCTGGAAATACTTAACCCCTTGCGCTTTGCATTTCAAAATTATTTTCTTTTGTGGACTTCATTAAAGTAGAGACAAGGATATGTAGCTATAGGCTACAGCTTTCTTCTAGAGCTAAGTAGCTAGCATCTTTGTTTTATCTGTCTATCACACAACAGTTGGAATGCTATCCAAGTAACTTGAGTCCAAATATGCCCATGTGTCATTTTATTTTGTTAATTTACAGATCAACTTTGGGCACCCCCAGCACTGTACTTATGCGCTTTCTGTATACTTTATGTCACGAGCTTGCTAGCTGTCCAAATTTGCAGGTCTTATATGGAATGTCTGTTTCCCTGTTCTTATTTCAGGTCCTGTACATATCATTACATCGTCATGAGTATGGAAACTTCTACCCTGGAACTGGAGCAGCGCATGAGGTGACTATCTTTGACAAATTTGCAGTTTTGGAGTATTTCTTCAAACTGTATCCTTAAGTGAAAATTTGACATGATAGAATGTAGGAATAGCATGCATGATAAATAGCTCCTTTTCGTTTATCAACAGCACTTGGAAAGTTTTAGAGTTATAACTAATTGATTAACAAATTTCTCATTTGTTTATGACTTGCCCAGATCTGGCTAGATCTAACAACCTTGTAAATATAGGGCATTAGGACCAAAGTCTGAATTCTATGTATCATGTTTGAGGGTAATGACTATCTAGCACGCGCTGGAAGTTCATTTCTACTATTGTAATAGTGTAATATGTCCAGTTAGACCCTACCACATCTGATGAACCAAATGTAGGAATGGTTGTGCAATTTCTTTTTGCAATTGGCATACCACCTTTCTTCAATGTTTTATTTTATCCCAAAAGCTTTGGGCACTTTGTATTCCAAAATAATTTTTTTGCATTAATATCACCTTAGGTTGGAATTCTCGATGGTCAAGGTTTCTCGGTTAATATACCTTGGAGCTGTGGTGGTGTTGGAGACAATGACTACGTCTTTGCTTTTCAGACCGTGGTGCTTCCAATAGGTAATGCTATAGTAACATTAAGGTGTGTGTTATTCTCGAAAGTTACTAGTGAAATAATAGGTAATCTGTAGTAGTCAAAGGAAGTCCATACTGTTCTCAGTTTTTCCTTTATTCATATACATGCTTTGTCTTGTACCTGGCATTTTTAATCCTTATTAGAAAGGCACAGAAGTAATATATTTACTGCATCACAACTCTGATGTGTTTGCTTTGATATGGTGGGGTCCTTTTTGTTTCCTGTGGGATAAAGGCATGTTGCTTACAGTATTTAAACAATTTAATGTTCATGCCCTCATTGGCATCTTTTTGCAATATTGTCCCATTGCTACTTACTGCATTTTTTTATTATTGTCAACCTTGTGTTTGTGCAGCTATAGAATTTGCCCCAGACATCGTAATAATATCTGCAGGATTTGATGCAGCTAGAGGTGACCCTCTGGGTTGTTGTGATGTAAGATTCCTCCTAATTTTGTTTGCTAAATTCTAAAATGCACCTGCTGCCCTCCTGCCATTTATATGCAGTACTTTTCTAAAATGGATGATAAGATTCCAGACTCCAGATGACTTTCTTCTCTTGGAAGTTAAGCTGACCTTCAGTTTTGCATTGTACAGAAAATTTAATTATTTGGGCTTTCTCACCTGTAGAAGCAAGATCTGCATCTAGAGCCATCCTATTTGTACTTGAAGCTTTGAAGCATTAGATTCTGTCAAGGGTACAACCTCATGTACCATTCAAACTTTAGGGATGATCTAGAACTTGTTACCATGGTATGGTTGCAAGTAGGGGTGTGCATGGTTTTTGTAATCCACCCATCCAAACCGTGAGAACGGTTGATATATGGGTTGGGTGGGTCTGGATTACGACCCATTAGACCCATGGGTTTCTTCATAAGCCATTGCTGCCGTTGTGTGGTCCAAGAGCTGGATTGCCTGGGGTACTCTTCACTGGCGGTGACGGTGCCCCTGGTTGCTTCCTGCAGCATCGCCGTGGCCGCCCATCTTGTGCTTGCACACACACACCGATACCAGGAACAAACCGGCCTTGGCACCGTGGCCAAGGCAATCACCACGGCTTTCTTGCATGCCGTGGCGGCCTCGTCAAGGTGGTGTGCGCCATCAAGGAACAGGTTGGGTGGTGCGATGGATCAGTTGCTCACAAGGTCGGGCAGGTTCACCGCGAGCCGCACCGGCCATCACCGTGGGGTGGAAGTGCTGGTGCGCGAGTGCAGTGCTGGAAGCCTGGATCAGGCCTCCTAGGTAGCGATGTGATAACCCACGCAACCCACCCAAATCCACCATATCCAAACGCATTTAATTAGATCATTCACGGGTGGATCAGAAATTGGATCCAAACTGTGTAAACCCATCCATGCACAGGCCTAGTTGCAGGATGCATCACTGTCTGGTTCCTTTTGTTGTATTTGGTGGTGGTGGTAGGTCCAAAGCACTGTCAAAATTAAATAATTAAGTTCGCTGAAGCTCCCAATTGGAAATATATTGGAAGTGAAACTTTCAGTGCATCCCTTGATTGATATTGCTGTGCATGCGTTCTAGTTGGTTGTTCCTGCAGAGTGTCAGATGCTTCTTTGTAATGATTGAGATGTATTAAATGCAGAAGACAGATCATGTCGATTCATGGTACTATGGTAGTTTTGTATAACTTTCCTTCTTCAATGACAGGTCACTCCGACGGGATACGCTATGATGACATCCATGTTAACTGCTTGCTCAGAGGGAAGATTGTTGGTGATACTTGAGGGAGGGTATGTACCTGGTTCTTTTCTTAACTTAAGAAAGTTCAAACAAAATTTTAAAAAGGAATAATGTCTATCTTTAGCCCTGTCTGAGTCTGGCACTTCAACTTTAATCCCAAACAAAAAAGAATCTAGATTGCTATGTTAAAAATGGGTGATGCAAGCTGCCACATCTAGATCAAAACGAATGATTGCCTGGAGATTGTGGTACTAGAACTAAGCTGTCCATGTGGAAACTACCATGCATTGATATCCTTGGGTTATAATTTCTAGGAGATGATGCCTGATTTTTTAAATAAAAATCATCTCAATCTAATGAGTGTTCTGGTGGTAAGCATATCTATTAGAGAAGCCCCCAACAGTACTCACATATTGTTTTTGTTGTTGTCCTACCTGCGATGTGCAGATACAATCTTCGGTCGATATCCTCATCAGCTACTGAAGTTGTTAAGGTATGTATCATTTCTAATAACAGCAGTAATGTGAGAATGGGATGTATAAATATGACAATAAGCTCTCTAAAAAAACAAAAGAAATAGCCTATGAACATTATAGTTCAGGGGCCTAAATTTTGGGAATTCGTTTCACTGTTTGTTTTTAGCATTAAGCAAGACAATAATATGAAGATGCAAACAGGCTTGAGCAGTTATTTGGTCATAGACATGCTAAAATGTGCACACAGCTACATTGTAGATTGTGTTGTCATTGCAGATAATTTGGGGTTTTGATGCTGTCATTCATTATAGCTGCGGGATCATTATTTGCTTTTGTTACAACTGCAGGTCTTAGTTGGCGACATCACAAATTTTGATGGTGTGACTGGACCGCCATCAAAAGAGGCCTTGAAGACTGTTTTACAAGTCCTGAAGATTCAGCAACCATTTTGGCCAGTATTAGGTCCATTCTATGCATCACTGCAAGCACCGCAGGGGTCCGTTTTTTCCAAATCTTGTGAGTAACGAAAATGCAAGGCTAACATCACAATTATATAAACATCATGAAACCACATGGCAAGAACTACTTGGCCAGTTACCTTTAGCAGTGATATTTAAGAACTGTGCTGAGGCTTGCTATTTTATAATCAAATATATCAATTGCTTAATAAGAAGTGATGATCTGAATGGGTGACATGATTGAAAGAAATTGGAATGAGGTTTGGGACACTAGATTGCAAAACAAAATACTCAAGCATTATTTCAAGTGTTTAGCACAGAACTTCGAGCGCTAAGGAACAATTTTTCACTGAATCTTTCTTGTGTGCTCCTGAATGGTACTATGTCATGGAGGCTATGATCTGAGCATAAATTCTTTCTTTGGCATGCTTGTTCAACTACTCACTAGTATCTCTTGATTAGAAAGTATCTGATTGCTTCCTTTTTTTTGTATATAGTTAACAAAGATAATGAGCTGATGAAAAAGAAGCGGCCCTTCTGGTGGAAGTTTGGAAGCAAAAGGCTTCTGTTCAAAGCGCTATATGAGGGCCGCCGTCTGAGGAAGATCAAGGTGTCCGGAGAAGGAAAAGCAATTGATTCAGCAGTTGCCTTCAAACTTCACCTAAAACGGTTGATCACTACTAAAGTAGCCAGTCAAAACTTGCTCTAGCTACATGCATAAATGCATGCCACCCTGCTTTAGAAACCCCAGTCAGACAACTACGCTGTTCATGCCTATGAAGATCAAACAGTTAGGTGCTGGTATCATCTAAGGCACTGCTGAATCAATTGCTTTTCCTTCTCCGGACACCTTGATCTTCCTCAGACGGCGTCCCTCATATAGCGCTTTGAACAGAAGCCGTTTGCTTCCAAACTTCCACCAGAAGGGCCGCTTCTTTTTCATCAGCTCATTATCTTTGTTAACTATATACAAAAAAAAGGAAGCAATCAGATACTTTCTAATCAAGAGATACTAGTGAGTAGTTGAACAAGCATGCCAAAGAAAGAATTTATGCTCAGATCATAGCCTCCATGACATAGTACCATTCAGGAGCACACAAGAAAGATTCAGTGAAACATTGTTCCTTGGCGCTCGAAGTTCTGTGCTAAACACTTGAAATAATGCTTGAGTATTTTGTTTTGCAATCTAGTGTCCCAAACCTCATTCGGATTTCTTCCAATCATGTCACACATTCAGATCATCACTTCTTATTAAGCAATTGATATAGGGGAAAATTTGCTACAGGACATCCAAAGTGACATCGATTTACCGGAACACACCGTTGATCACGTTATTGGCTGGTGGACACTCGCATTTTGTGTCAATTTGCTGGAAGACACTGCGTCGATTAAAATAATATTTTTCGGCTGAAGAGGAGAGAGAAAGGTAAGGAAATGTCATTTTTACCCTTGGTCCCACCAGTCAGTTCCTTCTTCCTCCTTAGGCTGACGCCCCAATTCAGAGGGGCTCGAGGGCGCCGCTCCTCGCCGGCGGCCAAACCCGCGCTTCTCCTAGCCGCTTGCTGGACTGCCGTCGCTCGTACAGTGTGTGCCGGCGTGCCTCTAGGCGCGGCTGCTCGGCGTTGCAAGCGCTGGCGCGCTCTTTGTACTTCCACCACCAGGGTAGCGCCCGTAAGGTGTTCGACAGAATGTCGTTGCGGCCTTAGGCTCCGCCTTGCCCGTCGTCTGGCAGATGCAGGGGATCCTCGGCGACGTCGGCGTCCACTCGAGAGCATCACGCGCGCCGCTGCGTGCGGTCTTCGCGCGGCAGCTTGGCGCACGGGCCGAGCCGCCGCCGCCCCCTCCGATCGTCGCGGGGACGAGATGGCTTCACGACGGCGGCGGCGGGGAGCTGGAGGAGGAAGAGGGCGCCCCGTACGTTGACGTGCCTCGGCCCGGGAGGAGGTGGGAGCGGAAGCCGTACGTGACGCCGATGAAGGTGCTCATCCGGCGGGCCAAGGAGGAGAGGCAGGCCCGGCGGGAGAACCCGTGCCACGTGCTGGAGCACCCGCCCGACAACGGCCTCCTCGTGCAGCACCTCGTCGACGTCGCCTGCCGCGTGCACGCGGCCAGGGAGAGCCGTCCCTGCCCGCGTCACCGTCGGCATCCCCCGCGGCGTCCAACTCCTCCGCCGCCAGGTCGCTGAAGCTTCTCCTCCGCCACTCCCGCTCCGGCACCCGCGCGCGCTGCCCACAGCCCTGGGCGCCTGAGGAGGAAGAAGGAACTGACTGGTGGGACCATGGGTAAAAATGACATTTCCTTACCTTTCTCTCTCCTCTTCAGCCGGAAAATATTATTCTAATCGACGCAGTGTCTTCCAGCAAATTGACTCAAAATGCGAGTGTCCACCAGCCAATAACGTGGTCAACGGTGTGTTCCAGCAAATCGATGTCACTTTGGATATCCTGTAGCAATTTTTCCCTTTGATAAACGTAAATTATGTCAGGCTTCAATAAGTAGACTAAGTTACAGGGTTTTCCTTAAGGAAAATAAAAATTTGATGCAAACACAAGTTAAGGCCTTAAGCTTGTGGAATTCCTCGGTGCAACTGAAAGGCTATGGATGAGATACAATAATACCAGGACAATGTAATAGGTAACTACTCTAACTAAACAAGACGAATAATAAATTTGAAGTATCTTTGCCTCTCTGGAGATGAATAGAAAACTGAAAAGAACAAAGCATCCCACCTCTGATTTAGGCTTTAGCGGGGAGCTTCAATTGTTCTTTTGCACCTTCATCGGCGTCACGTACGGCTTCCGCTCCCACCTCCTCCCGGGCCGAGGCACGTCAGCGTACGGGGCGCCCGCGGCTCGGCCCATGCGCCAAGCTGTCGCGTGATGCTCTCGAGTGGACGCCGACGTCGCCGAGGATCCCCTGCATCTGCCAGACGACGGGCAAGGCGGAGCCTAAGGCCGCAACGACATTCTGTCGAACACCTTACGGGCGCTACCCTGGTGGTGGAAGTACAAAGAGCGCGCCAGCGCTTGCAACGCCGAGCAGCCGCGCCTAGAGGCACGCCGGCACACACTGTACGAGCGACGGCAGTCCAGCAAGCGGCTAGGAGAAGCGCGGGTTTGGCCGCCGGCGAGGAGCGGCGCCCTCGAGCCCCTCTGAATTGGGGCGTCAGCCTAAGGAGGAAGAAGGAACTGACTGGTGGGACCAAGGGTAAAAATGACATTTCCTTACCTTTCTCTCTCCTCTTCAGCCGAAAAATATTATTTTAATCGACGCAGTGTCTTCCAGCAAATTGACACAAAATGCGAGTGTCCACCAGCCAATAACGTGATCAACGGTGTGTTCCGGTAAATCGATGTCACTTTGGATGTCCTGTAGCAAATTTTCCCCTATATCAATTGCTTAATAAGAAGTGATGATCTGAATGTGTGACATGATTGGAAGAAATCCGAATGAGGTTTGGGACACTAGATTGCAAAACAAAATACTCAAGCATTATTTCAAGTGTTTAGCACAGAACTTCGAGCGCCAAGGAACAATGTTTCACTGAATCTTTCTTGTGTGCTCCTGAATGGTACTATGTCATGGAGGCTATGATCTGAGCATAAATTCTTTCTTTGGCATGCTTGTTCAACTACTCACTAGTATCTCTTGATTAGAAAGTATCTGATTGCTTCCTTTTTTTTGTATATAGTTAACAAAGATAATGAGCTGATGAAAAAGAAGCGGCCCTTCTGGTGGAAGTTTGGAAGCAAAAGGCTTCTGTTCAAAGCGCTATATGAGGGCCGCCGTCTGAGGAAGATCAAGGTGTCCGGAGAAGGAAAAGCAATTGATTCAGCAGTGCCTTAGATGATACCAGCACCTAACTGTTTGATCTTCATAGGCATGAACAGCGTAGTTGTCTGACTGGGGTTTCTAAAGCAGGGTGGCATGCATTTATGCATGTAGCTAGAGCAAGTTTTGACTGGCTACTTTAGTAGTGATCAACCGTTTTAGGTGAAGTTTGAAGGCAACACCCGTTTTATTGACATGCATGGTGTTTCAGCCAATGTGTGATGCTACCCTTTTTTTGGCTGGTTCCTACCGTACTAGAATTTAGCCCCGCTCGCTAGCAACATAGCCTGATTGGAGTCTGCATTCCCGTAGAGTGTCATCGATGTATGTAGCTGATCGTCTGCGGGAAAACCTTGAAGATTGGGAATTGCATCTGTCTCTAGCTCCTATTACTGTGTACCGATTTTGCATGGCTGAAAGTCTGGTGCGCATTTGTAGTTCTGCGAGTTCACCTTCTTTTAAGTGTATTTGATGGCATGGGATTTTCATGTCCGAAGCATGAAGCTAATGGTGGTGTTTTAAGGGAAATTGATAATCTGCTGTAGAGGTGCTGCTGCATGTTACGGCAGTAACTTATCCTGCAGAATCTTGTGTCTTGTACTTCTGATCTGCAGCTCACATGAACCCTCAACTACATCCGTATATGCTCTGATAAGTCATCTTTCAAAACCCTCATCTACCATCCATCACTGGCTCACTGTTCAAACTGATACCTGCTCATCAGTACACCAAAGAGGTATTGAGGCAACCGGGATGTGATTACCGTTGGTGCTTGAGCAGGATGGAGCCACTCGTTCTGGTCCAATATGATAATATTTAAAGTCAATTTATCTTGCTGCGGGCCTGCGGCTACACGATTCTGTTAATGCAGGATCGCATTTGGGGAAATCTGTACTCCTATATCCTTTGCAGATGTGCATATGAATGCAGCGCTCCATCATGAGTTGCACTTTTGAGCTTATGACTTCACCCACCCGAATTAGGTTCTTACTGATGTATGCATTTATAGGTGCGTTAAATTATCATTTCTTACAAGTTTGGATAGTTACTGTTGTGTGTGGCGAACCCTTTGCGTCTTTCTTTGTTCTCTCCAAGAACAACAGAAACTCTCCAAGAATGTCTTTCTTTCTTTGGCGTCTAAAAATCTAATGATAGTTATTTGGTATCACAAATATTAGTACTATATTGTATAAACTTGGTTAAACTTGAGATAGTTAACTAGTTAGGGAGACCTATATTATAAGTTACAATTGAGGGCCATTGTTGGATTTTGAATAAATTTTGAGGTCCTAAAAAATAAGGACAATCTCTATTTAGCATTTGGAGGGTACAATAAAGGGCTACAACTATAGTTAATAAAGGGCTACAGCTATAGTTGCTCTTAAAACAGTCTTAACTTATATTTTCTATAGACAATTCGTGTGTTGCCACATCATCAACACATTCACTTAGCAATTGTTCCTTCCAATGCTTCATTTCTGTGTGTAGCCCATAACTTCTTTTTTTTCTCTCACCTCACTTCTCTCCTCCCTCTCGCCTTCTCTCTCGTCTTGATAGATCCTAGCGTCCACCAATTCAAAAGATCACTTGGTGTAGCTGAAGTAATGGAATTGGAAGTTGTTCGGTCTAGATAGGAAATTAATATAAGAGTGAATAACTTTCTCAATGGTTTCCTTTTTTCTTTTATTTATCTTAATATTAGTTCCACTTAGACCATTCCAATTATCGCAAGCAAGCACGAAAAAACTTCTATTTTGAAATGAAAACGCCCGATACATCGAAACTCATTACCCATGGATAAAGCCAGTCGAGAAAAAAACATGGTTTAGTGGATTCGAAATTGCAACAAAGCATCCTTACGAGCGATTTTCGAACCATTTCTAGGTTTCGGTGGTCATGCCTTAGGGGTGACCACACCAAGTGCCCATGCCGCCCGTCATGCCTCCGTGCAGGCCACGTGCAACATGGCCTCGGTCAAGTACAACGGGCAGACGACTGTTGTCTTTTTGGCATAAACAGACAGCTTAACAGATAGCTTGTACAATTGGCTGTCTGTATGGTGATTAATTTATCATTTGACATAAAAATTAATGATGACCTACTATATATCTGATCTTTGTAGCTTTTTTGTTGTTTACATCAGATAATACAAACTACATGCAAATGTGTGGCTAATACAAACTACTCCCTCCGTCCCTTATTAAGTGTCGCAGTTGGTTTTCATGCCACGATTTCGATTTAATTTGTAGAAAATACGTGCAACATTTTAATCTCTAAATAAATTTATTAAAAAACTAGATCAAAAGATCTATCCAATGATACTAATTATGCATCTTAAATATTAATATATTTTAATATAAAATCAATTAAAGTTATTTTTCGGAAGTGAGAAAGACAGTTATTTAGGGACGGAGGGAGTACATGCAAACTACAGGAAAGAAAACCATCCGCTCGGGAAGCAATGAAAGCAAAATACGAAAAGTATCACAAACAAACGAAAAGTGCTACATTGCGCTACGGCATTCGATGTGATATTTTCGCTAAACTAGGTTTCATCAGCTTTTCATTGCTTTGATGTACATCAAAACTATATAATTAGTTTTTTTATTTACCTATATTTAATACTCGAGGAGAGAGATTTGATGTGATAGGTAAATAGTGAAGTTTGGAGATTGAATTTTGGGAAAGTTTGAGAAGTGAACAGAGCCTGCATGCAAAAGCTGTTGGCGCCGAAAGGATTCTGCGCCTGCGCGGCTGCGTGTGCCCTGCGCCTGGGATCCTGCTGCCATCGACCCTCGACAGCGAAATGGTACAACGCGTGCCTGCCGTCGATGATTCCCTCGGAGCACGCACCCATGCTGTTGACGAACAAGGCGACGACTCGCAGCATGTAGGTGGTTTCGTAAAAATTTTGCTGCATGGCGACGACCGTCTACGAGCGTTGTACGTGCCTTTACAATAGCACGAAGTCAGTTTTTTTTTTAGAATGAGCCACGGCAGTGTAGACTGAGCATTAGCCAAGTTTTGCCCCATCCATAACTACTGTAGGAAGGAATCATACAAAACTTAGTTTTGACTCCCCGTTAAGGATTTCTCTCATATCTCGTGAAGCCGCATCATCATCTCCCACTAAGATGCACTAAAAACCCACTAAGATATATTAATTGATACTTCTCTCATGTGCACATCATCTTGAATTCTCAAACGTGAATTGATTTTTACCTCACTTGCATAATTAGTTGACATTGTAATATAAATATAAGTATGATTTATTGTTTATCGAAAACATTTTCAAATCCCGCAACAACGCGCGGGGAATCACCTAGTGGACAGTGGTAAGATAAAACCAAGTCCAAATCAAGCCCGCTTAGTCATTTTAGTTTAATTGTTTTTCAAAAACGGAAAGCCTGAGCCCAGTCCAAAAAATAGGTATGCAACTGCCTATATACTAAATATGGATTTTAGGCCCAAAATCAGACTTTTTTTTAGTCCAACTTGCAAAATGGTCAGAACTATCTCGGCGATAGCCTCGATGGGGAGCGACATGGTGGCACGAGATGACCAGACGTGTTTGGTTGACCAGGTGTGGATGGAGATAGCTGCCACATGCGGCCGGGCTCTGCGAGAGACAGACTATGACCATGCACGCTAGGTTTTGGCCAACATCGACGATCAGCCGTGTGCGCGGTAGGGCTGTGTGGGTGTCAATGTTGGCCACACGGCAAAGTCTCACGAGTGATGACGACGACGGGTCACACACCGAGGCTCCGTTTGGAATGGAGAAAAAACGTAGAAAAACTAAAAGAATCATATTCCTGTGAAACTGTCTTCTCTCTCATCATTTGGAATGGAGGAATGGCCAAGAAATTTTTCAGAGAAAAGGCAAAGAAACATGTACTTTTGGAGCAAACAAAACATCCACGGGAAGCTCTTGGAAAATTTTCCTGCGTGTGAAGGAGAAGCTAACTGCTTCCATCATAGCGTTATAGTAGTCTGGATGATAAGGATTTCAAGGACTTGAAAAGATAGAACGAGGATTGGTGGACAGATTGTGTGTGCTGCACTAGCGAACTCAAACTTGAACATAAAATCAACTGTAGAGAAAAGATCGAGCATTTATTAAGAGAAGAGTTATTTGCCTGGTAACTGCACTTTTTCCGATACAGTGATACACGAGTGCTCTCAGAAAAGAGAAAACATAATGTTTAGTCGCATAAATTTATCACTAATTTGCATGTTCATGTACCATCTATATTCCTGCATTCCAAACACATGTTTCTATAAATTTTCCATATTTTTCAATCCTCTATTTTACATATACATTCATTTTCTATTCCTACGTTTTCTTTCATTCCTCTGTTTTACTTTCCTTCGTTCCAAACACGGCCTAAGGGGCGACCAAGTGTAGGTGGCGGGACGCGGTGGTTGGCCACGCGAGGCAGGCCGTCCATGTCCGATAGTGTTACGACGATTGTCTCAGACGTCCAACGTGGTTCTTGTCGTGTTTCGACTCATTGGAGATTGATCTAAAACGGTTTTTATATGAGACAGCTATTTCTTGTGTTCTTTTTCATCTCTCTCATATCTTATTATTTATTTTCTAATTAATTTTATATGGACACCAGCTCATACCCAGGATTGGAATTGATTTCAGCAAACATAATCTCACATCATGCAAAATATGTTCTCCTTTAGTAGGCGAGTTGGGACTCGGGGCCTCGGGGGTATATGGATTGAATCCACCCACAGCCATGACAACTCAAAAAATATAAACGCAATCTACATGTGTTGCCTAAAATGTTGGGAATCATAACGTTGGAATTTGGAAATAATTCTTTCGCAAAAAAAAGGAATTTGGAAATAATAACCTAATATAGCAGCACCCAACGTTAAACCCCCTTTTAATTTAGGCAATATAATAAGCCAATAGAAAAAAAATAGGAAAGCCTTCTCTCCGTCTCCCTCTCCCTCCCACTTCCGAGTTCCGAGAACGGAAAGAGCCCCACCGCACCGCAGCGCCATCCACCACCAACCTCTCCGTCTCCGGGGTTTAAAGCGTTAACCCCTCCCCCTAATCCGCGATCGCCCAACCCCTCGCCGCCGATCCGCTCTCCCCAACCCTCGCCGGCCGATTCCGCTCCCGCAGGGCTCGCCGGCGCCGGCGTCTCCCTCCCTCCGCGCGCGAGGCGTTTGGTTTGGTTTGGTGCCGGCGGCGCGATGCCGACGACGGCGCCGACGCCCAAGGCGGTGCTCCACCAGCGGTTCGGCGCCAAGGCGCAGTACACGGTCGAGGAGGTGCAGGAGGCCGTGGGCGGCTGCCCGGGCCTCGCGCCGCAGACCAGGAGCGTCTACCGATGCGCGCTCGAGCTCCCGGGCCTCTCCGTCGCCACGCCCGGCACCTTCGTCAGGAAGAAGGACGCGGAGCAGGCCGCCGCGCAGATCGCGCTTGATAAGGTGAGGTCCGGTGTGTTGCGGTGCGCCGCTGCGCCTGTAGCGGGTGTCATTGCGTGAATTGTCAGTTGCTGCACGTTTGGTTGGGCACGGAATTGGGGGGCGGGGGTTGCAATTTGCCCCTAGAAGTCAATAATTGAATTTAGGTGCTAGAAGCCAAGACATTGGAATTGAGGACTTCTTTGAATCGAATCGTTGTGCTGAAGCGTGGAATGGCCTTTGGTGTTGTGCTTAGAAAGCTAAAGTATCTGGTGGTTAGGAATTGGAATTCTTATTCTGTGGTTAATTTGGGCAATCCATCCTTGAATGCGAAGATGGTTATGTTGCACATTTTCTGTTATCCTGTTAACTGATAGTGTCCTCCGGTTTCTGATTTCTGCTCTTATAGACCAAGGTTGTGACAAATGTGTCCATTGCTTACTAGTTACTCCCCTTTGCATAGATAAGGTAGCTATTTGCCATGTAATCATACTCTCGTGCTATCGGCCTGTGTTGATCACTATACTCCAATTGCAGCTTGGTATTCAACCCACGGCAAATATTGCCAGTACACCAGAAGAGGCTTGGGATGAACTGATCTCTCGCATATCTGGTTTCTTCATAGACGATGTGAGTACTTTTGCTTCACCTTGATATTATGTCTGTCCTAATTTGTGAATAAAGGTATATACACTGCTGCTCTTCGGCATGTTGAGAAATGCAGTAGTCCTTAGATTGCTAGGTTGTCTCTCTTTGACAGTGCATATGTTAGCCATTGTGAATCTTTCCTCAAAATCTAAGAATGGGGACCCCTATTGTACTGTGACTGACATCTTGTAGTTAGCAGCAAAGGTCAATCAAACATAAGGTTTCAATTTTATTTTGACATTTTTATGCTATTCTTTTGCCTCTGTAATTTTAGGCTAACTCAGTTCCCTACCATGTTAGTACAAGTATAAGATTCACAGGGTAAAATTCTCCAAATATGAATCATTCTGCCTACCACTTGAAGCATGCTATTGTTTATTGTCATTTGTTTATTGTACATTGAGATTTGGTGTGCTTTTCATTTTTTTAGAAGTCTTCTAACATGGCCATGCTATTGTACTTCATTTCAGAACTTCCTATCATCTACCCATCCTCTTGTTGGCCACTTGGGTGTGACTCTCAGGAGAACTGGAGACCTCATTGGGAGGGTACCTTTGTCGGCTATTGCTGCATGTGATGTGAAGGTCAATACATTGTGTAAAGTAATTGACCCTAAGGCAGAATTTGATCCTCTCTTGGTCTTGGCATTAATGTACAATGCTGCAAAACAATCTCCTGGAGTCTCAGTCAGTGACAGCAACTTCTGGATTCAGAGTCAAAAGCCCTATTCTCCAGAGGCTGTTGATTTGGCACTTCAGCGTTGGTCTGGTACATCAAACCCTGTAGAAGTAGAAGCAATTTTTCTTCCCCAAGTGTTGGAGGATGAACCAAAGATAGTAAGAATTAATCTACGAAATGATGAACATTATATGAGTTATGTTGCAGAAAAGCTCACATCGAGTGATTCCTCTCATGTTCTTGTATCAAGGTAGGAAAAGCACTAAGCAGTGAATTATTGACTTCTTAGCCTTTCCAGTAGTAGTTCTGTGCATGATAATTGACAATTTTGAAACATTTGTCTCACTGCAGAACGATTGGAAAAGCATCTTCCGAGATAAGGCTATATTTTGCAGCCCCAAATGTAGATTTTGTTTCTGATATATCAAAAGATACGCTTGCTTATCATGGAGATGGGGACATCATCTGCCGAGTAAATAAGCGAGCCTCCTATATTTCTGGTCAAACAATCTATGGAGATGCACTTTTGGCAAATATTGGGTACACGAGGAGAGATTCGGAACTTCACACTGAAGATGTCAATTTATGTACCTATTACAGGTACAGCCTTGTTCAATACTTCACTATGCTAATAAATAGAAATATGGGTTCACTCTATTTTATATTATTGGATATGAATATTTATTTTCATAGCAATCGTTGTATAGTTGTAGAGGTTGGTCTCACACACTGTTTTCCTTTCATATTGGACTGCTTTTATCCACTTTTTAGGCACCAAACTTTATCATATTCTCCTATTTCTAGTTCTAGTTCTTTTGAGTGACACACTGACATACTTTTGGTTCATCAGGATACTTTTGGGCAAGTTACCTGATGGAAATTGCAAGATGTCTAGGGACGCCATTCTTGCAGCAGAGCTTCCATCTATATACTCTCGTTTCAGTTGGAAAGGTCTCTCTCCACGAGATCTCCTTTGTTCGTTCTGTCGGCATCAGAGATTGTCAGAGCCCCTTCTTTCTGTGAGTAGGGTCAGCTCTGAAGAAAGAGGAGCACCAGGAAAGATTGTAGACAATCAGAACACCAATGATGTCAGGATTGACAAGGAAAACCCAGATATTTTCAAATGTGAAGTGAAAATATGTTCTCGGAAGCAGCAAATTTTACTAGAGTATTCTACAGCTGACACTTGGAGCAAGGAATCTGATGCTATTCAGAATTCTGCATTGAAGGTCTTGATTTGGTTCAACAATTATTTCAAGCAACTAAACACAAAAATGGACAAGCTGTATCTTTCTGAGTGCACTGATGGTTTTAAGATACATCCAAGTATTTTTCTGCCAGAATTTGCAATGTGCTTATCTGTTTATGGCAATACTGGATGCAATGATTCAGGAATGTGCAGTGCAGCTGGACCATTTTCTATGGATACACCAAAGAAGCAGCTTGAAAGCACCGCAGCTTTAACACACATCGAGGGTCCAGATTCTGGTGTTTTCCCATCCCATGGATCATTAACTTGCATATGTTATACTGCTTCCCTTGTGATGAAGGATAAAGCAAAAACATATTTGTTGGAAAGCAACAATGAGTTTGAGTTTGAGATAGGGACAGGTGCTGTTAGTAATCAGCTTGAATCATGTGTAACTCAGCTATCAGTCAATCAAGCCGCATGTTTTGTAGCTGAACTGCCTCCTAAGGAGTTGATCCTGGCTGCAGCTTCTGAGTTCTCACATGACCTTTACAATGTTTCTAGAGGTGAGCCACCCAATCTAAGCAACCTTATTTAAGCAGGCTGCAGCACATGTACATATTCTAAACATTCTTGCAGAGAGCTGCTTCCTGGAGTTCTCTGTAAAGGTTTTGCAGGTAACTGAACCATTAGAAGATAGAATGGAGAAAGCCTTGTTCAGTCCTCCATTGTCTAAACAAAGAGTTGAATTTGCTGTCCAGCACATCAACGAATTGCATGCTACCACACTTGTAAACTCCCCCACTCATTCTCTTGTTCCTTATTTATATGAAAATCATTGCCTTTTCATTGTGAAGGTGCATTTTCAGGTTGATTTTGGCTGTGGATCTGGTAGCCTTCTTGATTCATTGCTAGAACATCCAACAACGCTAGAAAAGCTTGTGGGTGTTGATATTTCTCGAAAAGGCCTCACACGAGCAGCCAAGGTACAGAGCATATCCCTGTTAATGTTCCATCTTGTTGACCTCTCCAACTGTGTTAAAAATTAACCCTTTTTTTTCCCTTCTCCCCGAATCGCAGAGCCTTCATCTAAAGCTGACCAAGAAATCGATGACGCAGACAAGTGTTCCAACAGCTGTGCTCTATTATGGATCAATAACGGATTATGATTCTCGCTTGTATGGCTTTGACATTGCCACTTGTCTTGAGGTGATTGACCTTCTCGCTTGGACTGCTCTACTATATTCTTTACCTCTAGTGCATAAGGTTTTAGTTCCAAACACGACACTTTGCAATTAATCTCTTGGATCTAGGATCATACTATCAGTACGGTGCTGCTGATACATCTTTAAAACCACATTTCTGTAGTATGCTCATCAGCATAAACTAGGATAATCTTCTAATTAACCTATGAGATAACGTTGTGGGGACATAATTATGCTTAATTCTGTAAGATCCATGCTTTTTTTAGCGTGTCTCTAGATTCTAGAATGGAAGTTCATGATTCAACTAACTCAAAACACAATGCAGGTGATTGAACATATGGAGGAGGACCAAGCCAGCTTATTTGGCAACATCGTCTTGAGCTCATTCCGCCCGATGGTGCTCATTGTTTCCACGCCCAACTACGAGTACAACCCTATTCTCCAAAAGTCAGCTATGCCCAACAAGGAAGAAGATCCTGAAGAAAACACTGGTCCCTGCAAGTTCAGGAACCATGACCACAAATTTGAATGGACCAGAGCGCAATTCCAGTGCTGGGCTACTGACCTTGCAGTGAAGCATAATTACAGCGTGGAGTTCTGTGGCGTCGGCGGCTCAGGCGAGGAACCTGGCTACGCTTCCCAAATTGCTGTCTTCAGAAGAATGGCACGCAACCTGGAAGCAATATGTCTTAATGAAGATCAGGATCAGCCTTACGAGCTTCTCTGGGAAATGGCCTAACGCGTCGATACCCGTCTGATTGGGTGCTGTGGAAATGCACAATAACGCTTCACCCTCATGCTTGTAACTGAGGTGTGGAGAGAAGACTGGCACTAACCTGTGAGCTACGCTGAGGTGGATTCATAGGCATGCCCCAGGTGTAGAACCAAATAGTCGATGAGGTAATCCACGCTACTATGGTGTGCTATGTAAACCCGCTCCATTTGATCGAATTTGGGAGATATCATGAATATGAGTCCAAAGAACGGTGGCTAAACCCAAATTCTCATATTGTTACTTAAGCATGTCAAATAGAACCTTAGCTAATCGAAAGTAGTGTGCCAAAATTCGTCCTGCATCGGAGTTCTGAGGATATCCAGCCGTCATTGGCTGTGTTTAGTTCCACCAAAAATCTAAAAATTCTGTCTCCAAACTTCACTATACTATCCACCTATCACATCGAATCTCTCTCTTAATGCATGGAACATTAAATGTAGGTAAATAAAAAAACTAAGTACATAGTTTTGATGTACACGACGAGACGAATCTTTTGAGCCTAGTTAGATCATGATAGGACAATGTTTACCACAAACAAACGAAAAGTGCTACAGTGCGCTACAGTGTCCGATGTGACATTTTCACTAAACTTTCTCAACCACTTTTTAGGACTAAACACACCCATTGTGCAATCGGGGTTGGGAAGTCGTGATATTAATGCCATCATGTCAAGTAATCACGTCGTCTGAACATATGTATGCAAACCTATTTTTAGACCCAAAGGTTTCACTCTTAAGCACGACAATCATGTGCGCTACCCCATAGGCAAACAAATTCTGACATTTTTTTCTTATGAAACAAAAAGTAGAATACGTATGTAAAACAACGGTAGCAAATATGTATGTGCACCCATAGTTTAAAAAAAAACAACACTAAATTTAGCATTCGGGGGGAAACGGTGATGAATTGCACTGCATGGTAAATTGTGTGTATGAATCCACATGGTAAATTGTGTATATGAATCCGCATGTTACTCTGCAGACTAATACTATCTATATCATGCCAGAGCCCTGCAACGAATTAACGAAAGAACATATTAATATATAAGGGGACATGTCCAGTGCAAACCAACCCTTCCGTGCAACGTCAATTTTCTAAAAAAAGATATAAAAAGGGAAAGAAATCATGTTATGACACGATATCTCTAGTGTACTGAACCTAGACAATTCAATAGTATGACATGAAGCTAGTCTGAAGCGGTGGGAGTGGGAGTGGGGGTGGGGGTGGCTATACGGCCGGGGTCGAGGACGCCCCCGGCGGCGGTGACGTCCATCGGCAGTCCGGCACTCCGGCACCGAGTGCTCGTACATCTCCTTCCTCGTCCGCGCCGCCGATTACGCTCTCGCCCTCCTCGCCGCCGCGTGCCGCTACGACTAAGGGGATTTGCTCTTCCATGAGCGCCGCCGCGACAGTGTGCCGCGAACTCTGGGAGACACGACAGGGGAGGAGGCCGTTAGAGCAGGGAAGAGGAGATGCGGTTTGGTGGAGGCCCAACTGAGTAGTACTCTCTCTGTCCCACAATATAAGCATTTGTTGACTTTCAGACATCACGTTTGACCATCTGTCTTATTAAAAAAATTTATAAAAATATAAAACAAATAAGTCACACTTGAAGTATACCTAGTGATAAACCAAGTCATATTAAAATAAATAATATATTTATAAATTTTTTTGAATAAAACGGATGGTCACGTGGTACACGGAAATTGAAATTTTTACTTATACTGTGGAACCGAGGGAGTAGCATACCTTTCGTGTGTGGTCCAGCATGACAAGGCCTACGGGGCTTTTAACGGGCAATGGACCATTGTTAGGCCGTAACGGTTTTCGTGGTTGCCTGCATTTCGGTGCCTCTGTGGGCTGTGGCTGGCGGCCTGGCGCCGGCGCCGCCTCCATGCAGTTCGAAACGCTCTCCTAAAAAAAAAAATGCAGTTCGAAACGCCGCCGCCGCCGCCGCCGCGTCCGGCCGCTCGGCGCGCCCCCACTTTCCAGGCCAACCCTGCCGCCGACGCGAGGCAGCTCCTCGGCGCGCTCCTTCCTCCGCGGCCGGCGCTCCGCCACGTCCTGCAGGCGCACGCCCGCCTCGCCGTCCTCGGCCTCGCCACCGCGCGCGCCCTCCCGCACCTCCTCGCCGCCCTCCCGCGCCTCCCGCCCGGCGGCGCCGACGCCACTTACTCCTACCCGCTCTCCCTCCTCCGTAGCTCCAGCTCCGCCTCCGCCTTCGCGTCCAACCACCTCCTCCGCGTGCTCCCGCACCCGCACCCGCTCAGCCTCTTCCCGCGCCTCCCGCGCCGCAACCCCCACTCATTCACCTTCCTCCTCGCCTCGCTCTCCAACCACCTTGACGCCGACCCCGCCGCCGGATCGTCCGCCTCCCGCTACCTGGGCTCCCACGTGCACGCGCTGGGCGTGAAGGCTGGCGCCGCGGGCGACCTCTACGTGCGGAACGCGCTCATCCACTTCTACGGCGTCTGCGGCGACGTGGCGGCGATGAGGAGGGTTTTCGACGAGCTGCCGCTCGTGCGGGACGTGGTGACGTGGAATGCCGTCCTTGCTGGCTATGTGCGAGGGGGCATGATGGCGGATGCACGGGAGCTGTTCGACGGAATGACGGTAAGGGATGAGGTTTCTTGGAGCACGGTGGTGGGTGGGTACGTGAAGGAAGGGGAGCTGGAGGTGGCGCTGGGAGTGTTTAGAAACATGGTGGGGCAGGGGGTGAAAGCGAATGAGGCAGCTATAGTAACGGCACTGTCCGCAGCTGCACAGCTGGGGCTGCTTGAGCACGGGAGGTTTGTGCATGAGGTGGTCCAGAGGGCTGGAATGCCAGTGAGTGTGAATGTAGGTGCTGCTCTTGTGGATATGTATTCCAAGTGCGGAAGCATAGTAGCAGCAAGGGAAGTTTTTGATGCCATGCCAAGGAGGGATGTGTTTGCTTGGAACTCCATGATCTGTGGGCTTGCTGCCCATGGATCGGGGCATGATGCGGTGGAGCTCTTTGAGAAGTTTGTCACTGAGGGCTTTTGCCCGACAAGCATCACATTTGTGGGGGTGCTGAATGCCTGCAGCCGTACTGGCCTTGTTGATAAAGGACGGTGGTATTTCAGGCTGATGTCAGAGAAATATGGCATTGAGTCAGAGATGGAGCATTACGGATGCATGGTTGATCTTCTGAGCCGTGCTGGTCTTGTTCAAGAGGCCATTGATTTGATCGAAGGGATGCACATTGCACCTGACCCAGTTCTCTGGGGCACAATACTGTCAGCCTGCAAGAGACATGGCCTCGTGGACTTGGGCATAGCTGTTGGTAATAAGCTAATTGAACTGGAACCTGCTCATGATGGACACTATGTTCTCCTTGCAAGTATATATGCGACAGCAAAGAAATGGGATGAAGTCAGGAAAGTTAGGAAATTAATGTCTAGTCGTGGCACCAGCAAGTCAGCTGGCTGGAGTTTGATGGAGGCACATGGAATCGTGCACAGGTTTCTAGTAGGGGACATGGATCACAAGGATTCTGTACAGATATATAACATTCTTGGCATGATTGACAGAAGGTTGGCTGAGGCAGGGTATGTACCAGACGTGTCATCTGTGTTGCATGACATTGGGGATGAAGAGAAGGTTCATGCCATTAAGGTGCACAGTGAACGGCTCGCAATCGCTTATGGGTTTATTGTTGTTGAAGCTGGCAGCCCAATCCGTATTGTCAAGAACCTTAGTGTGTGTGGTGATTGCCATGAATTCAGCAAGATGGTGACAAAGGTTTTTAGCAGGGAAATTATTGTGAGGGATGGTAGTAG